>CBVK0100650693.1:0-17022 GCA_900067695.1 Picea abies
TTCATTCATAAAGGGGATTTTAAAATTGTGAAAAATAAAGTCAATATATTATAGGTATTTCAGTGGAGGGGGGATGCAGGGTACATGGAGATTTATAGGTATTGGGAGTCATAAAAAAGGGTATCTAGTAAAACTTCGTATATCTAGTAAAAATAAGGCATTTTTAATTTTGGAAAGATGTATTGGGAGGGGGTTTCAACAAAAAGATTTTGCAGGGTATTTATCAATATTTAATGAAATCAGGGGTATTCTTTAATATCCAGTGAACACACGTGCTATGACACATGTTCACTGGGTGAACACCTAGTGGGAGTAAGCATGAGAGGGAAGAAGAGGATAATGGTCATATTCATAGTGATCCATTATATGAACATGGGGGAGGTTCTGAAGGGGATGAAAATGAATGTAACAATGAAAGTAGAAACAAAACTTCATTAGAATTGATGTGGAAGTATGTGACAAAACTTGAGGAGGGAAGAGGGAGAGAACACTCAATCCAATGAAAATCCAAGAAGAGTACTCTAGACTCAAGGGTGATCTTTGTTATAGCTCATAAGAGTGTTGGTGATCCAAAACCTTATAATTCCTGGGCAGGATTAGGGGCAAGGAAATGGATTTTCATGGTGAAGCAATCCAATGAAAATCCAAGAAGAGTACTCTAGACTCATGGGTGATCTTTGTTATAGCTCATAAGAGTGTTGGTGATCCAAAACTTTATAATTCCTGGGCAAGATTAGGGGCAAGGAAATGGATTTTCATGGTGAAGGTTGTAGAATATGAAGTGTGCATCATGGAATGCTTGGGGTCTTATTGATATTTTTAGAAGACCATGGTCCAAATATGGGGTCTTATTAATATTTAGACATTCTTTGTTCACAGGAGGTTAAGGTTGTCAAATTTTTGTTAAGCATGACCTTGCACTTTATCTCGTTGGTTGTTGTTATTTTTATTCTAAGAATGCAAAAATTTGAAGAGTGGCCACCCTTGTCTTGCTAAATCTTGTTGCACATGTAATTGATCACCATTCAAACCCATTGCACTAGGTGGTAGTTGACAATGGTGCAAGCTTCACTTTTAGCCATGGTCAACCTTATATTGTATCATTATTATATTTAGGTTTTGCTAAGGCCAACCTAGTCAATGTGGGCCCAAAATCCCCATTGGGTAAAGTTCCTTACACTTTTTGTGTATATATAGAATTCTCATTTGTAATTTGACAAATCCAGTTATCATTAATTCATTCTTAATACAATGTGTTTTTCCTAAGGTCTCTCTCTAGTATGCATGGGTTTATTTTTCTCTCTAGCTCACTTTTTCATGAGTTCTCTCTTTGTCTAGGGTTGTACTCCTCTTCGTTGATTTATCAAATGTTGTGCTACCTTGGTGTTGGTTTATGTTTATATTTATTGCAAAACTTGGGTTTTGTGTTGGTTCCATTGGACTTTTTCATTGTCTCTTGTGAATCTCAACAATGGCATGGTTACTACTCAATTTAGATAGTTAGGTGCTTGGCCTAGCAATATTTGTGCCCCCAATGATGGTTATGAGAGAACAACCTTCTAGGATTGGCTTGTTGAAGACCTTTTGAAAGTTGACTTGCTTTTCACTAGGCATTTCAATAATTCCAAATCTTAGGTTGACATAGAAGGTTTGGATCTTCTGCATATGCCTTCACGAAAAGAACAACCTGAAATGATCTTAAGGCTAGGCTTCACTGATATGACCCAACAAATTTTGAAGGTATGAATAATATTTGTGGCTTACCTAATATAACTTTTGGAAATATAAAGAGGGTTTTGAAAAGGCTTGATTGAGCCATGTTATCAAAACAAAACACTTTTCTTTGATTGTGGAGGGGGCGAGTTGGTGCAAGTGTTCTCAATCTCTTGGGAAACTATAAAGATGAGAATGCAAAAGACAATATATCTCTTTAGTGTTTCTCACTTGAAGCACCTAGCTTGTTTCTATGTCATCAAGAGGATTTCTAACTTGTTATTGAGGCCAAGAGGTAGTTTTGGATTGATTTATTGGTGGAATGATGAAATTGGCCATGCCACTACATTCATGCGAGGTTTGGTTTCTAGATTGAAACAATGAAGCACAAGCATAATAAAGATGTCCAAGAGGAATTTGAAGATCTATCTAAAACTCTTTAGTTTTCTCCTTACGATCAACCCCTCCATGCATGGATTGCTAAGTTTAAGAAATTTTTAAAGGTCAAGGATCTTTGTTGAGCCCATAGCACTCAAACACAATTCACACTACATTGAATTAGGATTAGTGCTAAGTGTACTAAGGAATCTTTACATAACTATCCATTAAGAATGCTAGTTAATGGATTGAAGCTCTCAAATTATCACATGACATATTTCCAAGCAAGAAAATATTGAGTTAGAATTAATTACCCACTATGGGAATATTTTCGGCGTTAAGGGATGGTGGCCATGAAGACTTGTATTTCCACTGTACCAAAAACACTAACCCTTGAGAAAGAAAGGTTCTACAACTGATCATTGACTCCAAACACACTCTCAACAAATCTAATGGAAAAATGGAAGATGAAAATTCCTCTAGGTTTGATGGCTTCTCTTGTTAGTTCTACAAAACCACATGGGATTTCTTCTAAATGTGTACAAGGAAGTTGAGTAGGAAAGCTTATCAACCTAGGGTTGATAAAGTTTATCTCAACATTGGTGACCTTAAACAAATCACTAGTCACATGCCTAGGTTAGATGTATGGGGAAATAAACCTTTGAAGAAACCCTTCAAGTAATGGAATTGGATGTTCTTGCTCCAAACCATCTAAAACACCTTCATCTGGATCAAGGAAGTCTTTTATTGGTCTTTGATTTTGGGTGGCCTTCCTCTTCTCCAACAACTTCAATATCTAGGGTTGACTCAACCTAAATGTCACTTTGGCCACAAGAGTGCCACTATCAAAAACTTGTTCTAGCTTTTTGATTATGCCACGTCAACCTAGGAGTGGGCCTATAGTTTATGTAAGCAATTGCTTTCTACCATCCTTTCGTGGAAATTTTCCCTATCAACCAACAAACTCCCTTGGGTTATCAAGTTCCACACAACATGGCAACTAGTTTATTATAAACCTTGGGGTATGGATTTTATCATTTATAGTTGTATTCCTTGGAGCGGTTAACAAGCTCTAGGTCTTAGGCTTTTTGCTCATGATAATTGCTTTGACAACCCATTTTTTAGTATGAAATGATCTATAAACATTGTTGTATTAATAAATAAATTGAAACATTTTATTAAAAAAAAAATATGAATACCATTTCAAACAAATAACTAGGAAACAATTAAAAACCAAATATTTTTTTAGTGCTCAAACACTTCCCCTTAATGGCTATTTTGTTCTTACCCAAACTTAATTATAAAATTTTGAAACTTGTATTAAGAAACAATTAAAAACTAAATATTTTTTTTTGTGCTCAAACACTTCTCCTTAATGACTATTTTGTTCTTACCCAACTTAATTATGAAATTTTGGAACTTGTATTCAGCTGGTGATAATATCTATTTTCAATGAATTAGCTAAATTTGTCTTCTGTTTTTTTAACTCCTCCTTAATGAAATGATGGTAAAGCTTTAATACGCTTTAAAGTTTGCATGGAACACACATTTTATGTCGTTTTTCTTATACTTTAATGGTCACAAAATAAGGGGTTGCATGTTTTTGTTCGTTCCAATCTTCTTCTTAGTCAAATTGCTTTGAAAGGTGCGATTCTACTTCATGACAATGTCATTGTAGGTTAGTTAATGCTCATGTAATTTTTTTTTAATGCTTTTCATAATAACATCATATAATACAAAACTGACCCACATCTATCTATACAGTAGCAAAAATGTCTTTAAAGTAATTTGGTTGGATAATTACAATCTTTGGCATCTTTCCTAGTGAGAGGATTCTTTGCTTTAAGACTGATATTTTCTAGTGAGGATTCATTGCTTTAAATTTAGTACATTATGTTTTAACAATATATAAGTTGAGGTGATTTGAGTGAATGGTTGGGAGGTATGTTTTTCATTTTTTCATTTAAATTTAAATTTCAGATAAAACTTTGACCGATTGTGATAAGGTTAGAAAGATAGCTCCCATGAGTGAGACTCCCCAAAAACATATGTTTCTAGACACTAACTTGTAATTTGTTAACACTAACTTAGGATTTAAGGATTTATGGTGACAACCAATCCAATTTAAACCTAAATCTCACCCCAGTAATACTGACCAATTACCTATTCCTTCAAATTAAAAAAATATATATTCAATAGGACACAGTCGAAAGAATTTTATTTGCTCTTATGTCAGTCTGAAGGTATTGCTGTCAAACCCTAAAATGTCTTTTTAGCGAAACTGAGAGTTTCTGTTTCCATTTTACATTCCGGTTTGCATTTCCCGTTTCTGCTAACATTTATGATTGTTCATATATTCAAAAGTTGTATTCGGTAGCACACAGTACATATTCAAGGTCAAGCAAGATTAAATCTAAGTAATTTTTTTGTAAAGAGAGAAAGCTGAAGTACAAAATGTTTTAAAACTTACGAATCATGCATGTCAAGCCACGAGGGCAGAAAAATCCTTCGCAGCATGGCTTAGAATCTGCAGTTCGAGCAGGTATTGCGTTGAAATTAGTAAGATCAGGTAATGGTGATGACCTACTCGACCATCCTGCTTCACATCCTGAAACCCATGATGAAATGTTGCAATTTTTATCTAGTTTCCTCTTTTCCATGTCTTTTTTGAAGTAGAACTCTATCTCTGCCACAGTACAGAGTCGTTCCAACATTGTACCTGTTACGAAATTGAAAAGTCAGCTGTGGCGTATAGGGTTTCAAATCGATAACATAAAACATAGGGTATTACAATAAAATAAATATATTATAAATGTAAATATGCAAGATATGACGATCTGCAACCAAACGCCAACATATATATGACAAAAAATACATGATTATCTTAATGGACACAAATCTACATAATTGTTATTATAATATTTAATAATTAGGTATCTTACATGTCCTTTCATCCTTCGTCTACAAAGGTTTTTTTTTTAAATTGATATTTTCTTTCGTTTTAATTATTCGACTTAAGTAGGGTTTAATTTTGTTTTTTCAAACAAAACCATTCTTTCTAGTCAAAATTCCAATGCTCTTCCTTCCAACTTTGCTCCTTCTTGTTGAATTTCCCAATCAATTTGAATTATAAAACCTTGTTGAATTGGCACATCCTCTATGCTTTTGGCTTCGAAATGGCCTTCTATTACAGGGACATTTTATCGTTGCACGATGATAACATTCAACACTATCGTTCACATTGCCTCATGATTTCACTCTGTAGGTTGGTTCTCATTGCTTATGAGTTGAGCAAACCACCATATCATGTGGATGTGGATGGAGAGGATTTGTTAGTTATGCTATCTTTAGGATTAATATTTAGGATCACTTTATCTTTAGATGTCTAATTTTGTATGAGATTTAGGGGAGACACTATTGTGTGCTTTCAGATTCTTGAGGATCATTTGCCACCTTCTTATCCTATCATGATAAGAGATGTATAGCTTTATACATGTAAGATGCAATTATTCACAAAGGGTAGATCGTATAGGACCATTCTAGACCCTACATCACAAGTTTCATTATTTTCTTTTTTTAGATTGTCTTAATAACTGGTGGTGCTAAGAACCCTATAGACTTCCCTAACATGGGATATGGAAGACATCAAACATGTGAAGCATTACACATCCTCTCATTTAGTTGGTAGAGGCCTCACCTCTGTGAGGTTACCGGGCCATTCCCACTCCTAATGTAGTGTTTCCACTCAATCCAAATTGAGTGGACATGTGCACATCATTAGTTGTTTTTCTTCTTCCTTATGTTAGGGGACTTTCAATGCACTTCTCTTTTTCTCCTTTTAGATTATCCCAACTAGGTTTTCTCAACTTTGGGAATCATTAGAAGACATTTTTTGGCTTTGCATGGGTGCCTTCATAGTGATTTAGTTGGTAGAGACTTCACCTCTCTGAGGTTACCAGGCCATTCCCACTCCTAATGTAGTGTTTCCACTCAATCCAAATTGAGTGGACATGTTCACATCATTAGTTGTTTTTCTTCTTCCTTATGTTAGGGGACTTTCAATGCACTTCTCTTTTTCTCCTTCTAGATTATCCCAACTAGGTTTTCTCAACTTTGGGACTCATTAGAAGACATTTTTTGGATTTGCATGGGTGCCTTCATAGTGATTGATGATGTCACAGACGTCTATCGTCCTTCCTCTTCTTATACTTATATCTCTAATATTGTGTATTGTGTAGCATCTCCTCTCTTTCTCGAACCTTTCCAGACACCCTTTCAGGTATGTCTATTTTGTTCTTGTACTTTCTATATTTTCATATTTTAGCATCTAAGAGTCAACTTTGACACTCCCACTTTTCAATGCTCACTCATTGTATTTCATAGTCTTCTTATCTCATTGACCTATTCTTTGGTCCATGTGTATTAATAACATTCTCTTAATTTATCTTATTTATATCTTGTAAGGATGTAGCTTTCCATCCACAACTTCATTCAAGAGTCATGTAATGATATCTTATTTTTATTATACCAACTTGACATTACTTCTTCTTTAAGTGTAAATAAAAAGTTCTTAGTGTTTTAATCCATGTCCAACCCAAAATTATATTGTCATTATCCCCTATAGATGAGACTTTACACTAGGATTTTAAACATAGTCGTCAATTGTAGATTACTTATTTCCTACAATTTTACCACCAAATTTATATTTTCAATTATGCTTGGGTCTACAATTTGTAATTGGTTGACTTATGTTTTTGTAATTTATCATCATGTGATTATTTTTCATTCTTAATAAATTGATTTGGCTAAGGGAAGCTATAAAGTGTTGCACTCTCTTATGGATGGGTTTATTTCTCTCTCTATAGCACATGTTCTTGGGTTCACTCTCTCTCTCTCTAGGGTTGTACCCCTCTTGGTCAATTTCTCTTCAAGTCTTGTGTTGTCATATAGTCCATTCCTCTCTTTCTTGCAAAATTTAGGTTTGTGTTGGTTCCTTTCAATTCTCTCACTATTTCTTGTGAATCTCAACATGGTATTAAAGCAAGGTGTGAATCTCACTAACTCAATTCAACAATTGATCTAAATATTTTTGGCTAGTGGCATTGCTTTACGCTTCCCTGCAATTGCAAAACTAGGGTTTTTGGATTATCTCTTTTTCTAAGGCTTCCTAGGATTTAAACTCAAACATATCTTTTTTTTTATGATTTCCTAAGGCTTGAAACCTACTACAAGGAAAGTGAAATTTTGTAGGGTTTCCTAGGATTTAAACCCTATTTCAAGGCCAAAGATATTTTTCTAAGGTTTCGTAGGGTTTAAACCCCCTTCAAGGATAACAAACTTTTCTACATTTTATTAGTGTTTTTTCCTAGGGTTTAAACCCTCCTTGAAGGTCAGTTCTCTCTTCCTTCCTTTGTTATGCAACAAAAGGTAAAAGCATTCTATATAAGGAACATTGCATCAACAACCTAACAACAATTTTTTTCCTTCATGCCACCTTCATTGGTAAAAATATTCTCCCACCATATCATGAACTATTCAAGACTTCCTACAATAATGAACTTATCTATATACAAGGCCAAGATAAGTGTATTGGATCTATCAAATAATGAATTGAAATCAACACTAAACTTAGAATAACACAACATGAGTGCAATCTCATTGATATTGAAACCCAAAAATGGTGGTGCATACATCAACCCATCCAGGGAAACTCTCTCTTCCTAGAAGAATACTTTGGAAATTGGAATAAGAGTCTCATCATGTATTCCAAGTGGATCACAATGCAAGTTTCCTGACAATAGGAGTAGTGCTAAGCAAAGAAGGAAGGCCAATATAGTACTTCATTGAAAAGTTAAAATAGGACAAGAGGAGGTATTCCACATATGATCAAGAGTTTTATGCAATCATTCAAGACTTGAAGAAAATGAAACACTACTTGCTTCCCAAAGAGTTTATGTTGTTCCATCAAGTCTTGAAATTTATTAACAACCAAGAAACCTTGAATCAAAAGAATATGAAGTGGTCTTAGTTATCCATATGTATTGAATCATAGGAATGGAAAGTCCAATAGAGTTGACAATGCATCGAGTAGGAGGGAAGCCTTGAGGACTAATATGTTTATAGAGGTAGTTGGGCTTGAAAGTATGAAAGAGTTGTATGAAGATGATTTTAATTTTCTTGAAACTTGGAGTGCTTGTAAACAAAGTTGGAGTGGAGATACAATAATGCATTTGGATTACTTCATCTAAGAAGGATTATTATTCCAAAATCAGTGTATGTGTATTCCAAGTGGATCAATGAGGGATACCATCATTAGAGAACTGTATAGTGGATGCTTGGGAGGTCACTTCATAGTGAGTAAAATGAGAGCTTTGGTGGAAGAGAGATATTATTGGCTTGGATTTTTTTTAGTAACATGAATAAATGGGTTGAAAATTGTTTTGTTAACATGCAAAGGGAATAAACTAGAACATTTGATTGTTTATAGGAATGCATGTAAGGGATAGAACATGGGAAGACTTGAGCATGGATTTTCTCTTGTATTACCAAGAAAACAGACAAGTAATGACTGTCTTTTTCATTGTTAATATATTTTTGAAAATGGCTAATTCCATCCCATGTAAGAATATTGGTGATGCCATAAACATTGTTGTTTTGTTTTTCAAGGAAGTTGTACAGTTGCACACTTTGTTGAGGTGGCATCACTTCAAATATGGATAGTAAGTTTCTTGGGCATTTTTTTAAAACCCTAATAAGGAAAATGGGAACTAGATTGTAGTTTAGTTTAGGCTATAACACTAATGAGAAAGCCAAGGTTGTAATTAAGAGTTTGGGAAACTTGTTGAGATGATTTGTTGGAGATAAGCTGGGACAATTGCATATGGTTTTGGCACATGTTGAGTTTTAATATGTGTTCAACAAATGGTTAGATAGGTAAGACACTATTTCAAAATTTATATGGGAAGTCATCGAAGGAATTAATAAACTTGATGAACTTGCTAGAAGCAAGCATGAAAAGTACATATGTCAAAACATTTTTCAAATTTTATATAAAAAGTGCTTGAGCAGGTTAAATAACAACTACAACAAAGCAATTTAAAATATAAAGAGACTACAAACTTGAAGTGAAAAGAAAATAAATTTGTTAAAAGAGCCATGGTGTTAGCACATTTGAGCAAGGAAAGGATCCCAAAAGGAATGCATAACAAGATTAAATTTAAGAAGATAGGGCATTGCGAAATTTTGGAGAAGTTTTCGAACAATGCATACAAGATTGAGATACCAAAAGGTTTGGATATCTTTTCGATTTTTGATGTGGCTGATTTGCATCAACACAACAAAGGTGTTGAAAATGAAGAAGAAGAAGTGCATGTTGTGTTAGAGTTTACCTATTTCTATGACTTGTTTTTACTCAACAATGGCACATTCCAATAGTTTTTTCCAACCTCAAGCTATGTGTTGCAGTGTGTAGATTGTAGTGATGATGAAGGTGTATTGATTAAGGCACAATATAGGATTGATATGAGGAAAAATACAAAATATGTAGGCAGTCAATAGGTGAGAGTGCGTGCATGGAACTTGCAAGCATGCACTATTTTTAGATGGCATAGTTGTCTATGAGTTAGGGTGCACTATGTGAGAAGGGCACACTTAGTCTTGGGAGTTGTGTACGCACGAGGGTGCGTTGCATGGGTATTTTTTATATTATGGGAGGGCATAGTTATCTAGTTGAGTTGGGCACATGAATTCATGCAGTGACTTAACTATAGTTTTATCATTCTATTCTAGGGTAACATATCCATGCATGAGGACACACTAGTCCTTAAAACCACTCCATTGCATATCTCTACAAATAGTGTATTTCCCCTTATCTTCTATTTTATAAAGGAGATGCAAGCAACACTATTGTGTTGGTTGGAAAGTTTTAGTTTTGAGCTATTACAATGTGTTTCTTCCTTTCATTCTTCCAATAGAATATATATGTGATTTAATTTCGTATCTATGCATTTTTCATTCATAAGTTCCATTAGTATGTGTTTATAGATTAATGTATTCAAAGATTGTTCTTTTTATTGGGGTTTTTAGTTTTTAAGCTGCCTAGGTTTAGGTTATTCTTTCTAAGTGTAGAGTCTAGTTACCATTGTCTAAAACTCAATATGGTATCAAATCTAGAATAATTATATTAATTTGAAACAAATGGCCACGAAAATAGGTCAATTGGACTAAAAAAGAGAGGAAGAGGGAGATCAGAGGATGATATTCATATCTCCATGACCTAATGACCAAGGGAAAGGGGGGTGACTGGGGCATTGAATCTCTATCAAATTCCTTAGTCCCCATAGTGGGATCCTATTGTATGACCCCAAGGGAACGTAGGAGTGAGGAAGCCATGCTCTCCTAACATCCAAGTTCAAAGGAAATAAACTCTAGATAGATATTTGACTATTTAACTGAGGTTGGGAGGTACTTTGATGGGAGAGAGACACCATACTTTGGATCCCTCTAGAGTTGGTCCATGAGGATGCCCCTGGAGTCTAATGACTAGTTCAACATCTCTGAATTAGCCTTAATGATATCAAACAAACTCCTAGNNAACATCTCTGAATTAGCCTTAATGATATCAAACAAACTCCTAGGTGGGAAGGTTGAGTGGAGACCCATGGTCTCACGATTCTATGGTTTGAAGTACTTTATAACTCTACCCATATCTTGTTGTCCTAGTATGATAGAGTAACATGAAAGTATAAGGTCATCCTCCTTGTGGTCCAAGGGTAGAGTAGGGCATGCTAGAGATGATATCTGTGGTGGAATATATCCCTAATGAACAAGGATTGGCATCTCTGATTGTGATAGTGAATGCAAGTGGAGAGGGATATCCTCAAGTCCCTATATAGGTATTGGTGGTGTCCTTTGATATCATAGTAGAAGGAGAACCTAAAAATGAAGTGCATATTTGTCTTCAGTTCATGTAGGTGGCAAATTTGGTAGATTCTATCTGATCGGGGAATATGGTGATAGGTCTCCACTCAGAGTCTGTGAGTGCCAACCTGGAACTGGCCGAGAGGGATTTTGAATAAATGAATCCAATGGGGAATAGATGATGATGCCATATTGAAACTCCAATAAGTGCTCAAGGTAGAAATACATCTTCAAGCATAGGCTCTCTAGAGGCGAGGTCCAAGTGACTTGGATGTATGATCTGTAGATGTCATCTCAGATGGCCTGATTCAAATCTTATCTAGTTGGAAAGAGATGGGTTGGAATGTATAAAGATTACCTAAAAGGGGGAAGGAACTCTAGGGAGACGATCATTGATTGGGGAAGCCGAGAGGTCTCTGAAAACCAACCTCATGCATGAATAGTGTGGAAATTTGAGGAAAGGGCCTTTGAGGAATATAGTGCAAGGTAAGGGAAAATTCATTGAAATCATACATATCCATGTATGGAATGGGTTGTTTCATGTGAGAGGAAGTTTTAAAATAGTTTCAATGGGTGTGATACCCAATATTTAGTGAGTGACACCTATCCAAACTTGTGATAGGCTGTTGGGTGAGATGCTCAATATCTTCCAATGATTGGAAGGTTGTTATTGACATGAGTTAGGAAATCTACTCTTAGGATAGGTTGTAGATCTTATTTATTTTTAGGTGGATCTCTTTGTTCAAGTGTGCTTTTAGGGTTTGCAAAAATTGCTAGTTTCATTCTCCGAGAGTGTCACATATTGGCGGGAACTTCCAACTCTGTAATGTGGAAGTGCAAGATGAAAAATATCTTGGAGGAAGTTGAATTGTGGTATCTTGTGGATAAGGAGGAAAAACCTCCCACTAATACCAAGGACTTGGTAAATCATACTAGGAAATCAACCAAGGCAAAGTGAATCATACTTGATTTGGTGAAGGATCACTTGATCCCTCACATCATAGAGAAGAAGGTGGTGAGGAAGATTTATGATTTCTTGGTCACTTTGTAGTATAGTGTCAACTTATTCTGTAAAAACATTTTGAAAGACAAGCTCACCACTACCCACATGAGCAAGACCAATACTATAGAAAGCTATCTAATAAAGATCACAAAATTGAGAGAACAACTAGCTATGATTGGAGACAAGATTGATGAGCATGAGCTAGTTTGGATAAATTTGAATGGATTTGGTCCATATTTGCATCACTTTCTATAGTGTATTTTTACTCATGAGTAGTTACCCACTTTTGAGATGTTGCAAGATGACTTTGTCAAAGAGGCAATGAGATTAGAGACAATTTCATCCAATTTTGAGGATGCTCAAGACCTATCCTTATCAGGAAGGTGAGGAAATGGGGAAATAAGGGAGAATATGGGAAGGTTCAAAAGAAGGAGGAAGGATCAAGATATTTGAACCATGAGAACAAAAATATGAGCCATGTGAAGTGTTTTAAGAGTCACAAGCGTCATCACTGTGCCTCTTAGTGTCCTAAGAAGAAGGCAAAGGCTAACAACAACATAAGAAATTTACAAGTAGTGCAAAAGATTTTGTAGGAGCATATGAGCTTGAAATCAATATTAGAGATAGTTTTCTCCATGGAGTTGTGTCTTTCCACTCACATTGTTTTTGGTGTTGGGTGGTATGTGAACAGTGGATTTACTAGACATGTGACAACTGATAGATCAAATTTCTCCAGACTAAAAGAATGATATTCTAACATGCAAGTGGAGCTTGTTGATGATGGAAAGTACTCATTGTTTGGGATGGGTTCTATCTCATTATGCATGCTGATTGGAGAGGTTCTTGAGCTATAAGAGGTATTTTTTGTTTTTGGTTTAACCAAGGATATTCTTTCAATTTCTTGTCTAACAAATATAAAGCATATGGATGATTTTGATGATCAACAAGTGATCATCAAAAAACATGTCCTTGATCTTGGTCAAGGTTTTTCCAAAGGAGTGCTTAAAGGTGGACTTTATAGGTTGCTAGAAAATTCTATAAGCATGGAGCTTTGGTGCATATTGAGTGACAAACAATGTGAGATTTGACACAAATGATTAGGTCACTTGTAGCATGGATATTTTCATGTCCTGAAGGAAATGGTGGAGGGATTACCTGATTTTAGGGTGGAGAGGCCATGAGTGTGCAAAGGACGTTCTCTTAGAAAACATGTCAAGACCTCTTTCCCAAGCAGTGAGCATAGCTTGAGATACATTCTTGATCTGAAATGTTCAAATGTGTATGGACCCATGTCATCAAATTCATTGATAGGTTTTGTTTCAATCATTGATAAAGTAGATTTATTTTAAGATTACCAAGGATGAGGTATTTAGTAGGTTCAAAGAGTTCAAAGATCTTGTGGAGAACTATATATCTAAGAAGATGAAGGTATTGTGATATGATACAGGAGAAGATTATACATACAAAAAGTTTGATTCCTTTTGCAAAGAAGGATGGACCAAGAGAGTGGTCATAATTCCTTACAACTTGTAGTAGAATGGGGTTGTTGAAAGGAATAATATATCAATTGTTGAGACATAGAAGGCCATGGTTCATGACCCAATTCCACCTATATTTTTTTGGTAATAGGCATGCAATACAATTGTCTACATCCTAAACAACGCTCTTTAGAGGGTATTAAGGACAAAGAGCTAGAGGAAGATTTCACTAGTGAGAAATCCTAGGTATCACACTTTCATCTTTTCAATTGTCATATATATATATATATATTGAGGATAAGAAAAATAAATCAAAACCCTCTAGTTTGAAGAGTTTTATTTTGGATATAGTGAGTCCTCCAAGGCTTATAGAGTCTATATTCCATCACAATAGAAGATAGTAGTGAGATGGGACGTGAAGTTGGATGAGGATGCATGGTACTCAAGGTATCAAGAGTCACCAACAAAGGTTGAAGAGTGAGAAAAACTTACTATCCCAAATGTTGATCCACAATCCCAAGTTGTTCTTAAGGGGGGATGTTAGGATATTTAGAGATTAGTTAAGATCAACTTGGTCTAATGTGTCGTTAGGAAAAAATGTGTTTCTTAGTGTGTTTGTTTAGTAGCATTAGTATGCATTTGTATTTAGGTAATCCGATGGTCACGATATGCTCCCGACATAGAGTGATCTAACAAATAATATTCTCCTCGATCTTAATGACTACATTGATCCGTGGCTTAACACCCGATTGGTCCATGATCTTTATTTAAATAGCATGGAGGGTGATTTGCCAATGATCGATTGTGAGAAACTCTCTTGTAAAATCTCTCTGTAATTTTCTCCTTTGCATTTGTAAATTTCTCCAAGTGGCCACGTTGGCTGGGGCTGTGGATGTTTCCCCATAAGGGTTTTACCACGTAAAAACATCGATGTGTTTATTTTTTATTGATCTGGTTGTGTGAGTGGTTATTGAAGGTGTTCATCCTCTCTTGGAATACCTATTTTTTTTAACACAAAATGCACATGAGCAAGTTGGAGCTTCAAAGACATAATTTTGAGTGATTTATCCACCTAGAAAGTTTTTGAATTATGTTGCACTCATGTCTTACATCATGGATGCATATCCTTCTAAATATGAGGAGGAAACATGTGAGAAAGTATGGCATGATGCCATGGTGGAATATAAATCCATCATGGAGAATGATGTTTGGGATATTATATTGAGACTATTGAGAAAGTTGGTGATTGATTCCAGATGTTTTTACAAGGTGAAGCATGCAACACATCATAGTAAAATGCTCAATTCATAGAAAGAGGACTCTCCCAAAGAGAGGAAGTTGACCATGAGTAGACCTTTTCTCTAGTTTCCAAGTATACTTCCATAAGGTTCATTACGTATTTAACATTAGTTTTTTGTGGGCACCTAAGAAATAAGATATGTCCCCCAAGGGCCCCATGTCCATATCTTATGTGTTGGGAAATTGACACACTTAGATATGTGTCTGACACATTCCCTAGTCATGTTCCAGTGTGTTAAGCACCAAGGTGGGAACATAATGGTGGAATTTAAAGTTTTGGTGATTAGTAAATGCACTATGGAGTTTGGTAATCATGTAACGGTCCCCAACTTAACCAAGGAACATTACTTGCGGAAAAACACAAAAAAATAAAAATATCTTTTGCTAATTAATTCCTGTAGCTTACCGGCTACAAATTGAACCCATATTTAACTAAAATGTGATACCCATAACTAAATGCGTCTATAGCATTATAAAATAAAATAAAGCAACCATAAAAAAATCTACAATAACACATAAAAACCATTCTCATGTACAAGGTAAAACACAACCATAAAACTCATAAGATAACTCAAAAAAATAGATAAACACTTATCTTTTTAAATTGTTTGTGCAACCAACTGCGTGGTAAGGACATTCCACCCAACCATAGACCTACTACTCCAAATATCAACAACAAGTCACACTCGAGAAGGTGCTAATAATCCACAAGATAAGGGTGCCTCTCACAGTCCACCCACAACTCTAAATCCACAACTCACTAGTATTCTCCTATATCTATCTCGAATGTCCTCCAGCTCTCTTCCTCTTGACCTGCCCAACCTAGGCATGTAACCCTTCATTGATCTCAGTCCCTCGGAAATCCCATTCATTTATCAAGGTCTCTCTATCCGAGGTAACCATGTCGAATATCTTTGCTTTGAACTCAAGGGAACTTGCTTCTAGGAAAATTACCAGTAACCAACAAAAACACTTGTTGCTACAATTAAGCTCTGTCTCAGGCCTGGAAACATGGCTCTTCAATTTCCAGCTCCAAAATGCTCCAATAGCACTCCATCATGCTCCAAAATTCACCCAACCTTCTTAGTTTAACTCCAATGCTCTTTTTTTTTTCTCTCCCTTGTTGTTCATGCCCAAAACTCCATGTGAAAAACTGCCTATTCTCTCCAATACAAATTTACCCTATTTTCCCAAGATGGTTGACTTCTCACTCTACTCAATGTGGATTTTATTGCAACCCCATGCTTCCAATAACTATGTATGTCACTTCTACACCCACCCCCCTGACAGGTAACTAATGATTGGGCTCTCATACACTCAAACATAAAAAACAAAATTTATCCCCAATGGTAATACAATTCATAAATATGGGTTGAATTAATACCCATAATTAATTTCCTCCTTGGATCTGTTTTGGACACTCCTAGACATTTCCCTCTTTTGTGGATATATCAACCCCCATATCTGTCCATATTCACCATAGCTGGCATCACATTATATTTATTTAAAATCAGAAATACACTTCGCATATTACATCTCTTGGCCATTGCCATATTTATATCTACATTATGCATAAATAAAATGAGGATTATAGTGGGGATGTTACATTCCCCCTCCCCTACAATTGTGCATTGTCCCCAGTGCACACTATGCTGATATACATATACAATTTACATCACAGTACTTTAATAAATAAAGTTATGAAATTTAACAACTGTTGTAACAGTTCCAACTAAAATCGTGTATTCCTCTCAACCTGTTGACTCAAAGAATGCACCATTCGTTTATCAGGATTAACCAAATGAATGTACCATTAGTTTATCAGTATTAACCCAAGGAATATACCATTCGTTTATCAGGATTAACCCAAGGAATGCATGATTCATCTATCAGGATTAACCCAAGGAATGAGCCATTCTTTTATCAGGGCCCCCAACACATGTTGGTTAGGACTGTGAGATGTGGTTCCAAAACTCTAGTTTCTCAAAATAGAGTCTTGCATTATGTTTCCTTCAAAATTGTCAAAACATTTGCGGGTACTCTTGCATAGTTTCTTCATGCTCACATGTTGCATTTTTAGGACTGTAATAGGTCCATTCAACCTTTACCAACCCTATGAATTTTTTCCTGAGCACTTTGATTTTCTGGTCCAGGATGTGTACTGGTTCCACCTGAAAATCCCCTTCATTTTCCACCTGGATCACAGTCCAATCAATTATGTGGTTAGGGTCA
>CBVK0100650707.1:0-21945 GCA_900067695.1 Picea abies
CTCAACAAGAGGGTTAGGGTTTCGTTGTTGCAACAAAAACTGGTTGCAACTGCAACTGTAACTGAGCAAATCCTCCCAAACTATCTTTCCGCGGTTAGACTGTCCAAAGATAGTGTGGGCCCATAACCTGTTAGAAAGTAATGGATGTGCTCGTTTAACCATAGACAATATAACAATATTGTCACCCAACCATAGGCTGAAGCCACCGCCGAGCACCTTAACCTTGACAAAGAATGATTTTGTAAGCAAACCAATAGCCAACCACAGCTAATACATAAAGATAACCAAGACTGATCAAAAAGGCCAACCATAACCAATAGAAAGTCCGAGCCTAAACCAAGAATACAGATTGCAACAACTACTCTCCAGACTTGCACACTTGCCCAGTTTCTGCAGTGCACACCTCTTCCCAGCTGAAATTTCGAGTTGTCTAGTACAAAATGAGGCCTTGGTACTATTTTCCTGAGTTGTTTGGGCTGACTTCTCATTCTGGATACTAAATAATTAATATTAATCATTTCCTTGAGCCGACTTGTCTTCTACAGTTAGGTTTAATGCTTTAGGGTTTTTTCTTACTTCCCAAAATATTATATTCTTGTCAGGGTTACACGTGGAGGTAAATACCTCCCACAGTTACCATAATATCAACAGTTACCACCCCCAAATCCACCACTACCAACAATGGATACTAGAGTGACCAAAGAAAAGTCTTTATCGAACTTGGATGAAAAGTCCTCCATAGTTGTTGTAGCAGTTGTATCAAGCCCTTCTTATTCCTTCTTCTTCTTCTTCTTCTTCTCAAGACACTGAAAAGCAAGGCACTCCAACTGGTTACAACAGTAACATTTGACTTTACTCAAGTCCCTCCCGGAATTTCCTTTCTTCTTCCATTTGCCCTTTGCAGCGAGAGCAACATTCTCTTCATCAGCTCCATCTCCCTTATGTCCACTGCTCTAAGATCCTTCCCAGATCTCCTCCTGAGTGAAATCATCCCACAATCTGCTCCAATATGGAAGATGCTCATGACCCACCGCACACTTCACAAAGACTTATTATTCCTTGTTGAAGCCTTTCAAGGTTATCCTCACCAACTCTAAATCCGATATGACCTCCCCAACTGCAGTGAACTCATCTTTCACTTGAGCTACCCAGGTAAGATGAGAAAACACACTCTCCCCCTTGCCCATCTTAGTATCATGCAGTTTATCCTTCAAGGCCATCTTTTGGTTTACATCATTCGTCTCATACAAGTTTTTAAGTGCATCCTACATCTCTTTCATTGTCTTCTTCTCAGCCAAGTGTGGGATAACGTGGTCTTTCACCCCATCCAGAATAAGCCTCTGAGCTTTGGCCTCCTTTCCTTCATGCAAATCCAAAGCTATAGGGTTTGTTGTGGGAACAACAACTATGGTGCCGACAAAGCTCCAAATTTTATTCTCCCTAAGAATAGCCGACATCTTGACTTTCAATTGCAAATAGTAGGAAATCTCATCCAAATGGTCCTCATACTTGATGCAAACAGCCATCTCTCTGTCAACTATTCAATGAAAAACAATCAATCAAGTTTCCCCCCTTCCAAATATTTCCCAAAAATGACATTGTTCACTGTAACTCAAAGCCCAAGCTCTGATACCATGTAGAAATTTAATGACAAAATCGACATACATTATACTCTGTCACACACTTAGCAACCTAGAGATAATTCTCATCTATGAACTATGAGATGCATTAAGCTCACATTCAGAAAATATCATAAGCAGAAATACACATTGCTAAGAACTCTTGCAGCAGAATAAACACAATGTACAGTGATTACACACCCATGTAATACTCAGAAATTTAGGCAACCAACCAGGGAAAACCTCAATGTGGAGAAACCCAAAGAGAGATTTTATTAGCTTCAGGAAAGTTATATCAGCAACAAGTTACATTTATCAACCAAGAGAAAACCACTAACAGCACCCAAACTGTCCCTCCAAAATCCTGCCTTGGAAAACGTGCCAAGTCTATGTCGTTGTACGACCCACCTAGAAACTAGCACCTCGAAATATGTGCCCTCATTCTGTTGTACAATCTGATTTGTACAACCCCTTTCTACAACCAGAAATGCTTAAAACAACCTTGATTTTCGTACCCACAAACTGCCTTAAAAACCGTGCCCTCCTCCCTGTTGTACAGACTGTATGGATCCGTACAGTACGACCTACCACACAGCAATAAATTTCAACACACTCAAAACAAATTTTTGCCTTTAGAAATGCATCCAGCTTGCTACCCTTTCCTCTACTCCTCAAAGCTCTCTCAAAAATCTCTTAATCTCTTCTTCTCATTGTTTTGCACACTACACCCAATGCATTCTCTTATAATTCAAAAGTGACATTTCACCTTCCAAGTGTCTTTTTACCTTCCTCATCCCTAAATCCAAAGGCCAAAATCTAATCTTGTCTTTACATGGGACATGATTCATTCCCTCCAAAATAAATCACTTAAAATATTAAAGTACAATTTCACTTTATAACATAAGTGCATTTTATGAAATAAAATCACTGTAATATTAGAAGGTACACTTAATAAAAAAAAGTCATTGTAATAAAAGAACCACTTTATGATAACTTTATAGAAACCCAATACAAAGTCAAGTGTCTTACAAGGTTACTTCCGCATACAAGACAAAACATGCGGATTACCTCCCGAGCTATAAAAACTAACAATGTGGCGAAGTACTCGAGGGTTTCTTGTGTTGTATTCCTAAGAAAAAAAAAACTCTACACCTACACAAACTTTTGCTTTCAAATGGATTGTTTTTTATTTTTAAGCTATCATTGAATCAATCTTATTCATGTATGGCCCTTTGGGGCTTATTATTTGCTAACACATATCTTCTTGGGTAGACCACCTGCATATTTTAGACCACTTACACATTGGTGTGTGTACAAAATGGGGGTGCCATATTGGGGCACTATGTTGGAAATCTTTCTTTCAAAACATTTTGTTGCAACTTCTATTGATAAATTTATTAAAGATCAATTAATGACCTATTATTTCACACTAAACAAAATGTTCAAAATTCTACAAACATCATAACCCAGCAAATAAAACTCGATTATATTTAGAAAATAAATGAAATTAAAATTGAATTCAATGTATTTTGGTAAATAAATTCAATTAAATTTGAATTAAATTTATATGTTAAAGAAAAAACATAATATATAATTATAAATTATAAATTATAATTTAATCTTAAGTTTATACAATATCAAACATAATAGTTTTCAAATTTAATTATGTATTTTCTTGAACTTAGTGGCAAATTTTATCATATCTTTTGGAAAGACTCTTTTGAACCAAGTGATTTAGCCGATAATTACAACTAATTAAAAATTATTTTAACACTAGCATTAGAAGTGTCTTAAGTTACCCATGACTGTAGGAAATGACACATAAAAGGAGACTTTTCTTGATTGCACTTTCATTATTTAACAAAATGGGAAAAGAAAATAGAGAATAGCAATTCGGTAGGTTTATTTTATAGACAAGTACGGACTTCTCAAGTATCACTTGTAAACGTGACAAGAGTTGATTTAATAAAATATTTCTAAATGTTAAATTCAATCAAAACATGTCATTCACTATGATGATGATGATGATTAACGTCCACTAAAACCTAATTGGTCTATATAATTGTCTCATTCCCACAATGATTTTTAGGTTCTTTATAGAAGTATGAAGTCATATTTGTTCACCTTAACCCCTTTGTTTCAAGATTTGTATCTCTGAAAACTCATCACCTAAAACAAACATTTAAATAAGACATCTTTTCTATTTGCCCAACCACACTCTAAAATGCAACCCTGCAAGGATTTTTTAATATTTGCCCCCAACTATTCTCTAAAATGCAGACTCGCCAGGATTTTTAATATTTGCCCAACTATACTCTAAAATTCAGCGCTGCCAGGATTTTTTTTAAAGTGCTTTGGACATTCCCAAGCCACCTCCAATTTGATAGTAACTAATGACCAAATATTAAAGAAGCAGCTCCCTTGAATTTTTCATAAGTTTATTTACACCTTGTATCTTCACTTCAATCTTTTACGTCTACTTTATAAAGTTGGGCATTAAATAAATAAAATGTGTGGCACATATTGTCAGCGTTGAACGGACCACTTTGAGTCAACCAACAATAGACCGTATTTGAAAATTTACCTAGACAACTCAAGATTAGTAACCCAATATGCATGTTGTTTCAATCTTCCCTCGGTGTGGACACTGAAACCTGATAGAATTGTCCAAATGAACACAGGTTTGCATTTAGGTATAAGCCAAGTTTAATATCGTAATCATCTCAACATTCTCATATGAGCATCAAACACAAGCCATTTCCATCTAGTTTCGTCTTATTGAAGGCCACAGAACCCTTCTCTTATGTTACGATAATCAATAGGTCCTTCCCAATTCATAATTATGCATGGCCTTGAGTATAAATCCCCATAAGATGGAGTAATTTTGATTCCTTAGTTACATGGATACATGATTGATGAGTCCTGTAGTTAATATATTGCTTCATAAGTTTATAGAGCCTGCCTCAATAACAAAAAGTTATGAACATTTTAATATGAAAATAAGACTCAAACAAACAATCATCTGTTTTGCCAACTTAATGAAGTTCGGTTATTTTATTATGGAACCAAAGTGCAGACCGCAGCCATCTATAGCATGAATCACAAAAAGGAAAGAAGTTGCATTTGTTAACAGTACAGAATAACAAAATAAAACTGAGGCAACGTGCAATTAAAACATACCATTATTATAATAGTAGGCATGAAAATTTTTGATCCAATAGTGGTAAAAATCAATCCAAACATAACAAAACATAAAGGTGCATGCAAGACTATTAGGTAAACCTGTGACTAAAACTAGCTTTTCTATAAGTAACAGTCAGGGTTGTATTCCCTTTCTCACTAATTTGTGCATAATTACTATTATCTCTGATTCATCAAGATATAGCCTATGTCGGTCCATTAAAGTTGTGTGGCTTGAAGTGTTAGGCGCACACAGTTATAGAAGGTAATTACATGTTGGAATGCGTGGTATTCTTATGTATGCACATCCGACAGGACCTCTATTGAATACCCCTGCACAGGAACCTTGGCCTCAATAATAAAGGCAAATTTACATCCCTAGGTCACACTTTCTGCAGTCTGTACAGATTAGAAAATTCGAAGAGAAAGCAGGAACTCATCCAAATAAAGGGCCTACATCCTTTTCGCATCTAGAACAAATAGAAATAAAGAATTACAAGATTAAAAGATATTTTAACAGCCTAATCTGCATGAATTTGTCCATCTAAAAGTCATTTAAAAAATCCCTACAAAAGCAAATAAACATGTCTTCTTAGTATTCACTGTGAGTGACTATTGAGAAGTAGATCTGCTGCAGCATTGATGTCGTTCCTTGCTTGTGCAAGTGCTCGTATAGCTGAACTCCTATCAAAACCCATAGAAACTAGAGCTGAAATGGCCTCCTCTGATTCAGCCATGGTAGGTGCAACCAAATTACCCTGCTCATATTTCCAAGCAAACATAATAGTTAGTCTCTTTGCTATTTCCTACTCTGAATAGCAAATTTTCAGCTTGATTCATTCATTTGTTTTCAAATTATAGGATCGGCTCTTCTTATAGAATGCAATTATTAGGAAATATAAATCTAAAAGAGAGTGAAAGAGAGAATAATGAACTGTATGCATAACGGTGCTCTTACCATGCAGATACAATCAAAGCCTTGAGAAACTCACTTCCCAAATATAAATCCCTTCCTAGTACGTTTCTTCTTATTCGAAAATACTTTCTGAAACTATGTCCACACTCATTTTATAGAAAGGCAAGTTCCCACTAATACACTTGACCTATAAAAGCAACTGCCATCACTCAAGCTTCTCGTCGAGCAATTGCCAATAGTCCTAAATTAGTTTTAGAATATTAAAGTACCCTAGGAAACAAGTGATTTATAAGTAAATCTATAAAGAAAAGTCTAAACAGAGGATTAGATAGAGAATATGCAAGTCTGGCCCTTAATACATTTTGGTTTAGGAGACCTCAACTAGAACAACTAAAAGCCATCAAAACAATGACAGTATCTAAACCTTCAGTTGCTCATGGCACATGCAATTACAAATGAACCCTAATTTAGCTCTATGCCAGTAGTGAGAATGCCACTCTGTTATTACAGGTTTGCCAGTAGATTAGTCCCATGCCCTCGGGCTGTGGGGAACTCGCATGAATGCCAAAAAAACCATAGTTGTTATTGAAATTGTACAAGTTAAACAATTAGGAATTCATTTCTCCACCATAACTTAAATGATTTTGCGGAAAACTGACCTGAAATTGTTGACCCAACGGAGCATCTATTGTTTCCCTTGTGGCAGTTCTTCTTGAGGAAATGGTAGATGACCCACCAGAGACTAATGGAGCAAAAAGCCAAGAAGCAGTAGATGCCACCAATTTAGGAAGCTGTACAAGTTAGGAAGATGATCATCACTACATTTGCTATGGGCATTTTTAATCTATGCTCCTAGAAGAGCATATAAATGGACACAATTAACTATATATCAAATCATGCTAAACTTATTTCCAGATTATAAAATTACTGCCTACATTCGGCAAGTTGGCAGTGTATTGAATCTACTTCCAAATGAAAGAAAAATTCTTACACATGCTTTTCCATATTTTTTTTTCCTACAAACCTTCTCATAACCTGAAGACGCTTCTAAAGAATAGAAGGTAGTCCATGCAGGGACATATGGCATAACAATGAAAACATAGCTTATTTTGCATGCAATAAGCTATACAATTTTAAGGTCTATCTATAACTTAAATTGTACAATATGATGCTTGTTAAAATGTGTTTTACAAACGAAAGATAATTTAATCCATTTCAAAGAATTCCATGTTATCCTTGCAAATGAAGAGACAGAAGGAAAACCTTAATTCTTTGAATTCTAAAAATGTTCATTCGATATAATAAGCCAGCAAGTACTCCACAAAACCCTGGTATCAAGGATCTTTTCCATGACGAAAGGAGAAGCTGCAACACAAAGCCTCAGATAATTATTACCCCATATGGAAATACAACTAAATCATTTGATTCATTTCTGACATGGAAGAGCCACATATACTTAGAAATAACAGGAACATCATACTTGAAGTCCAGCAAGGTAGACAAATGACTTATCGGAGAACCGGACACTGAAAATTTGAAACCGCGTTGAAACTGGTATATCAAGAAAGAAGGGGACAAAGAGAGAAACTATTATGCCATAAGGTCCAGGAGCTAGTCCACCTGATATAGAATCTGCAGAGCCACATTCAGAAAAGGGAAAAGATTAGAACCATATGCTGATGCTTGTTATATTTGATACACACATTCACAAGTGGCAAGTATGCACAATCTGCACATACACACTGTGCAAGGATACAAAAACAGAATTTTCAGACTAGCATGGGTTAACCCCAAGTGTCATACTCCTCAACTTGTACCAATAATCAGCAACAGACAACACGTATGTATCTATAAATATATTACAAATATGAAAATGTATATCCTGTATATATTAAAAAAAGACCTATTACGTATATACATATATATGGGTCTCCCTTTCTTACAGGCTCACATATGACTTTGCCGGCATTGTATGGTGCAGGCTGGCATTGAATTTTTTGTATAAATAAATCAATAATAAGTGTGTATATAATCCATTATGGAGTATTTCAAAGAGCTTATAACAGAAACTCTCGCAGTGTTTGGAGTGTTATTTAAATATTACATTAAAATATCAATGTTGAAGTTTTCATGGCAGTGGCTGCAAATTTATGAGTCAGTTCTTATTAAATAAAGCAAGGACAATTTCTACTTCTCATTGCGATCATCACTGTTCCTTGCCATATTCGGCATGCTATTTATGAATGTTTAATTTGTTGTGATAACAATCAATGTCGATAACATCGGCATTGGCAACAAATCAGCAAGTGTCCGGAAAACATCGTTTCAAAAAAATCAGCAAAAATAGGCAAATATTAAAAAATACAAAATATATTCATTTTTTTCAAAATTTTAAACATATAAAGCAACAACAACATCAAATAAACACATTAGCACATAAATATGGAGAAAGCACTGATATATATGATGTAGTGGATGCCAAATAAAAAATGATACATCAAAGTCGATACTGAATCCTGAACCCTGATAGTTGTCCAATCAAGGATTCAAAAGTGGAGAACCAATACAAAATGATATCACATATATAAATGTGTCTCATCATCACGAGGTAGATATACAATGACAAAAGAAACAAAACTAGAAGCTAGCTATCTAATTATTAATATCAATGCCCTCTCCCCCTTTTATGGGAAAAGGTCATGGGTTGTTTGTCAGGCCTACCCCTGATAGTAGAAGGCCCTAGCCCTACAACAAATGTATGGCAGTGATTGATGGATGTAGAACTAAGTGTATCAATATGTGTAGACGGTAGTGTTGATACTAGCACTGTTGATATTATGGTAGCTGCGGGAGGTATTTACCTCCACGTATAAACCTGACGAGAATAGAATACTCCGGGAAGCAAGAAGAAACCCTAATGATTTTTGTATTGTTGGAAAGGTCTTTGTTAAGGCTGAGAAAGTTTTGACCCCCAAAAATGTCGTTTGATGCCTCAAAACATCTCTAGAAGGTTTCAAACCCCAATTTTCCAAACTGGGACATGCCATTAAAATGACCCTGCAAGTTGATTCCTCCAATTTTTTCCAGTCTGAAAGAATCAAGATCAATGACCAATAATATAATGATCCAATAGGGATCACCTATGGTTGGGAGGTGGCATGTCTAGAAGGTTGGAAATAGAAACAGGTTTAAACTTGGGATGGACCCATGAGTTGGTTGCGGTGATTCTTCTAAGTTCAACAGGAATCTAGTCAATTCATTACAGGTAAGTTTTTTATCACGATTCTTTTCACCGTGTCTATAGGGAACAAAATGAGTTGTCTAATTGACTCTCAAAATCTAGCTTATCTTTGGGTGGAGCACATCAGCATATCAGTGAAGAGGAAGATGGTCATATATCTTAATATGATCATGAATCATTCCTTTGAGGGGTTCCTGTTCAGTTCAATCTTGAACAAGGTTGAGTCATAGAAAGGTTAATGATAGGAGGATTTTTTATGGCCTTTTTTTATATCGTGTTATCCCTGTATAATTCTCTTTTATGAGTGTAGTTTACTTTTTAGAGTTGATTGTAGTTATTGTTGAGGCTCGTAGGGGAACTAAGTAGACCTATAGGGTGTTTAAATGTTGCTTTTTGGTGAACAGTTGGGAGTATGTACTACATATGGGGATGGGAGAACTAAATAAGTTTTTGTTATATCAATTAATATAGGTTTTTTTATGAAGGATTTGATAGACATGCCATTCAACAAATGAGGATTGTAATTTTGTTTTTTTAATGAAATTACAAAAAGAATTCCAAGGAAAAAATGGGGGGGCAATGGTTCTCGAAATAACCATGCAACCCCACATAAACCTTTGAATTTGTGATGGAGCCATGGTCTATTCATTGCAATCCAAGAGTACACTCTAAAGTTGGGTACCAAGTTCTCTTTGATTTTTGGAATTTCAACAAGAAAGATGACTTCAATTCAATGTATCACAAGACTGGAGGAACCTTGTGAGAAAAAGAGTGAGGCATCGTTATTCCAAACTACAATTAAGACACTAGACCAAGGCTCCATAATATGGTGTCAAGAAGAGGTGGATGAAATGGGTCAAGGTTCAAATCAGCATAGAAAAGGTGAGTCTCCAATCAATGCCCTACTATCCTAGATCACAACCCATTCTCCCAAATTTCTTGCACCAATTATCTTATAGCTATTTTGTCCAGTGAATTGAGCAAACTTTACATTGATCTGAAATCGAAGCGAGCGGGGATCAAATAGATAGAAGGCTTTGATAGTTGTGTTTGCAAGGAACTTCTTCAACAAGTTGTCACATGAACCAATTTGCAGAAATCAATTAGGGCATAATTTCAAAAGTGTTTCATCTAAAATCTTCATATGCTTGCAAGAATCAACTTGCAAAAATTCACTAGGGCATAATTTTGACTGTCATTGCCTTGCGAACATGCTAAGATGAACCAAAGGTACAGAAAATCTTGCCTTGTGTTGGAAAAATGATGCTCAAACACAAAAAACACATTGGAGTTTGTAGACATTGTATATACTATAGACTACATGGAGAGCATACGGTAAATGCCTATAGCACTGGAAAAAGAAAATTCCTAGAAGACATAGGAAAAAACTTCTATTGGAGAATAAATTTGTGGATAAAATCCATCAAGTAGGTCACTTCGAAAAAAGAAAATCATATCACTGATCACTTCATCTCAATGAGAAACTGTGTAGAAATAATATATACAGAGGCAACACCTTCAAGATGGCATGTCTAGAAAAAATCCAGCTTAGAGAATGTTTAGAGAACAATGGCACCACAAGGACAAGGGATTGAGAAGCATCAAAGAGGGTATGCGTTGGTTGACATGAATGTCTAGAGAATGACACCTCAGTCCTAAAAAGAACTAACATTCCATAATCTCAATAGAGTAGGGTTGTGGAGATGATGAATCGCCAAATTTTGGAGTTAGTCAAGTGTATATTTCACAATAAAGGACTTAACTAGTCTTTCAAAGCAAACGTTGTGAAGATAGTTGTGTACTCCATGAATTTAATTCAAACAAAATCAACTTGATTTCTTACACTTGGGGAGGCATGGCGCTGCCGAAAACCTCATATGTAGAACATTTATGCATTTTTGGCACCACTGATTGCATGTCTGTGTATTACTAAAATTTGATTATTTTATGTATTTTTTATTCAATCGCTTTTTACACATTTTTCAGCCAATTCTGATTCCAAATGGTGATTTTAGAAATTTCAATTCCTATCAGACTAGGGAGACCTTGACATCATTGGCCTCATTGTTAGTTCACACTCACTCCCTAGTGCCAATAAGGTAGACGACACTACTTATCAACTTCATGTACAATGTTTCAATAGTGGCTTGCAAATTAACATTGGTTAACAACTTCATACATGCTTTTAAGGGAGTCAAAGAATAGATAAAGATAAGAAAAGATCATTTTATCAATTTCCAACGTGTTGCCGCCTTATACACAGTGCAACCTGGTGGATAACACAACGAATGAGCACAAAATAGGTCAATGAGACTCAAAAGTATAATCCAGTGAAAAAAGTTTAACAATCAACCATATAAGGTAGACGAGACTACTTATCAACTTCATGTACAATGTTTCAACAGTGGCTTGCAAATAAACATTGGTTGACAACTTCATACATGCTTTTAAGGGAGTCAAAGAATAGATAAAGATAAGAAAAGATCATTTTATCAATTTCCAACGAATGAGCACAAAATAGGTCAATGAGACTCAGAAGTATAATCCAATGAAAAAAGTCTAACAATCAACCATATAAAACTTCTCCAAAAGATCCCTTGCATGCTTAGACTCGGTGTTGAAAAGCTCAACATCGACAAAAAATTGGCAAGGGTCTGGAAAACATCGTTTTGGACAAAAATTAGAGAAAATCAGCAAAAAATCAGAAAACCATGACAAACATTAAAAAATAAAAAATATATTCATTTTTTTCAAAATTTTAAACATATAAAGCAGCAACAACATCAAATAAACACATTGGCACATAAATATGGAGAAATCACTGATATATATGATGTAGTGGATGCCAAATAAAAAATGATACATCAAAGTCGATATTGAATCTTGAAGGGCCTAAACCAATACAAAATCGCATCACATACATAATTATAAATGTATCTCATCATCATGAGGTAGATGTACAATGACAAATGAAACAAAACAAGCAGTTAACTATCTAATATCAATGCCCTCTCCCCCTTTTACGAGAAAAGATAATGGGTTGTTTGTCAGGCCTACCCCTGACAGTAGAAGGCCCTGAGTCTGACAGTGGACAGCGAGTAGTGTGTGTAGAAGTAGGTGTATCAATAAGTGTAGAAGGTGGTGCTAATGCTAGCACATCACCCTCCATGATGTCTTCAAGTTGCTCCTCCTCATCGTCCTACTCCTCCTCCTCCTCCCCTTGTTGCTCCTCTTGTTGTTGTTCGGGTTCCTCCTCTAACCATGAGTCTTGAGAGTCATAGACTCATTAATTACAATAAATGTAATTGCTCTGTTGAAGTTCTAAGTTCTAACCTGGTGCGTTTCTTTGAGTGTAATTTTTCAAATACACTCTAGTTGCGCTCACATCCCAAAGAGATACAGGTTTGACTGAGAATTCAGATGGAAAATCTCTGTAAATTTGGTGCCTTTGCACCATAGTTTCACCACCAAACATCTACAACAAATAAGAAAGAAAGAGAACATAAAGAAAACATAATTAAACTTTAAAATAAATTTTAAAACACATCATTGAATTTTAAAAATACAAAGTTCTAAGTTGAACTATCTTCTAAATTCTAATGACTTACGTGGCACCAAAATGGTCCTTGCAACAACAACATCTTCAAAGCCAAATAGTCTGGTACCATTCCGATACATCTCTATCTTGCGATTAATTTCGATGCAAATCTTGGCACTAGGTACCATCCTCTGAAGACACAAGTATGGAGCCCTTCCACCACCTTGCCATCAAAACCAAAGTTGCATTTGTAGGAAAATGTGGGGTTGAGGAAAAGTCCTACTAGATGAATGGGTCAATGGAGCATCTCGATCCACCAGGTATCAATCAAATCCGATAATAGTGTCTGTCTACGAAACCTGTGGCTACCCCTGCCCATATAATAAGCTCGGATAGCTTCTTCAGCCCTATCCATGGCCTCATACAAATAGCCCATTGCAGGTCTATCACTATCAACCAAGCTCAAAACCTTTACCAAAGGTTCACTGACTGAGCACACTTCAACCACTCCTTCCCAGAAGGAGTCGTTGTACACCACTCTGGCAATGGCTCTCCCACCCTCTCTCCTACTATATGTACAATCCTGCCACTCATCACAAACAAACATTTGCTTCAACTCAAACTGACATTGAAGCAAAGACTGAAGAGTAAGGAAGTTGGTGGCAAAACGAGTGATTGCAGGACACCGTAAATCCTTGTTTCTGGTGTGTCTCCTCATGAGGCTAAGAACGAAAGTATGGTTATATATGAACTTGGGGATGCTCCTAGCCTGATCAATCACCTCCTTGAAGAAGAAAGTTTTCCCCATATCCTCGAGCATCAAATCAATACAGTGTGCAACGCATGGAGTCCAGACCAATGAGTGGCGCCTCTCCATAAGCAGCCTACCAACAGCCACATAATTAGATGCATTATCTGTTATGATATGCACCACATTATGCAAACCAATCTCCTGGATGAACCCATCCATTAACTCACACGACATTGTTGCATCTTTCACATGTGTCGATGCATCCAGTGATTTGATAAACATGGTACCTCTAGGACAATGTACCAAGAAATTGAGAACGGTCCTACCCTTCCTATTTGTCCAGCCATCAGACTGTTGTTGATTGCAGCTTCATGAGACATTCTCCAGTTCGTTCTCCTCTGGACTGAGTTGAGACGATCTGTGAGAGAGCCCCTGTGATGGGTGTGTCATACTTCGACATATTTTCTATGGAAATTGACAACTTCAAATTTCAACCACAAGGCACCAAAAAACAAGAAAATGATATTAAACCCCACTAGAAAAAATATAACAGCCCATTGGTAAAAATTAGTCAGACCTCTAGATTAAATTATTAGCAATGAAAAATGACAATAAGAGGGTGGAGAAAAAATTAACATCAAGGCTCAAGCTTGTTGTCCCATAAAATAAAAAAAACTTACATTGTTTTATGGGCATGAAAATCATGGCAAAATTACAAAAAAAAAACAAAATGTAGGAAAGCAAAGAGGAAGGCAAACATGCATAAATCTATAAAAAAGAAGCATTAACATGGTGGGATTTAAATACATACCTATGAATGGAAGATTCAACACCGGTTAACAAATGAAATTGAAGCCTTGCTCCACTAAAAAATCCTTGATGGTGATGATGATGGTTGTTTAGCTATATCCACAATGATTGAGGAAGACCACAAGCCCTTCTCCTTCCTTCTCCAACAGCAAACAAGTGAAATTACCAAAAACAAATCCCAAAAACGCCTTTATCTCCGTTGACTCAACGCGTCATGTGACTTTTTCTATCATGGTGCGATATTTTAGGTAAAAATTGTGAATTTTTGGAATAAGTAGCGACTTATTAAAGTTTTAAAAAATCGCAATCTTTTCCGGTGGATTTTTCGTCGACCGAAAAAAATCATCAAATTTTCGCTGATTTTTTCAACACTGCTTAGACTATGAAACAAAAATATTCTCTTGTCCTGGCCACACCTCAAGAATCAAACTATAATGTAGCAATCCAAAATATTTAATTTTGAAAGCCTTATGTAATTCATTCTTCACCTCTTCAATCAAACTATCTTGGGCCCTTATCTAATTGCTATGGCCAAGCTATATACATACACAAGAAGAATGGCAATGTCATCATTTCTAAACTTCACCTATAAGTGGGTCAGAAGATCTCACTTGAAGTCTTCTGCTTGAAGATGTTTGCCTTATTTAATGTACTAAGCTCTTGGGGATTGCTTCAATGCATAAAGCACCTTGATTAACTTGTAAATGCGGTTTTGTTTTCCTTTGATATAAAATGTTTCAATTGTTGCATATATACTTCTTCAACCACGTCACCACTAAAAAACGCACAATTAACATCCATTTGATGAATTCTCCAACCAAACTATGTTGCACAAGAGAACACTAACCTGATAGTGATTAACTTGGCCATCAACATAAACATTCCTCTGTGGTGAATTCCTTTTTCTTAGGGATAAACCTTTGTAATTAACCTTTCTTTGTACTTGTCAATACTACTCTATGCTTTGAACTATATTTTGAAGAACTACTTACAACAAATAGCTTACTTTCCCTTTGGCAAGTCCACTAAGTCCTAGGTATTATTATGCATTAAGGCATCATAATCTCCTTATACTACAAAAGAAGCAAGTCCACTCTTTCTCACTTTCTTTTGCAAAAGAAACAAGTCCAAAAAAACTTTCACCTCACTCATGAGTGCAAGCTTGACATAAAACAATGTTATCAAAACCGCACAAACTAGCTTATTAGACCGGTTCGTACCCTTTTTTATCCAAATCACAACCTCAAATCGAAAATGGCTGGTTCCATACAGAATCAACCTATTTTCTTAATTGACAGTTGTCATACACTACCTTATGGACAGTGCATGAGCCCACTAAAACCCCTTAAAATATTAAAAAGTTAAAAACTAAAACCCTCGTCATATAAGATAATATAAGAAAATTGTATTAATGTCTGGCAAATTACCATAAATAGCCCAATGGGATTGCTAGGGGCAAGTGTGAGATACAAAGGTTGCTCCTAGAAAATCATGATAAAAGTAAAACTAGCCTATGTTGTGAAAGACCTAAAGTCTACAACCTGTGAGCATGGGGTAGTGAAACAAGGCAATAGTGCAGGTACATGCAAGTACTATGAAGAGCCAAAGAAAAACACCAACACTATCAGGGAGGATGTCTCGCCTAGGGGGGCAATCAACCTCCCCTAATGTTGATGGCTTTATTGAGCCTACACAAGGGTAACTAACCCATTTGTTGTACTTTACTTTATTTGGTTATTTTTGGCTAAGGCCAACCTAGTCAACCTATCGGGGCTAGCGCCCTAAACCCTAAAGGATGTGTATAAATACAACGCTCTCCTCTCATTTGTAATCATTCATTCAAGTTGATTATTTTCAAGTTGATTATTTGATAAAGGCCTAAGGTCATCTCTTGTGGTTTATGTGTTAGGTTATGCTTGAATCTTTTCTTGGTTATGTTTGATTTCTTCCTCAGGTGCACTTATGCTTCTTGACCATGCTATGGTATGGAATTCTTTCTCTTGTAATCAACACTAAATGTTGTGATAAATCAGTTGCACTTTCCTATTCTAGATTAGGGTTTGTTGAAGTGTTCACCATAGATCTTTTATCTCCTAGTGTTCACAACATTATCAAAGCTAGTGTAAACTCTTCCTTCTCTATCTAGAATTGTCTTAAGACTATTTCAAGACCACAAACTAGGGTTTTCAAATGGCACTTTTTTGGGTTTTTAAGTGAATCTAAGGGAAATCTTTTTGCAGATTTGTGCCCTTATTGTGGGCATCACACGGTATTCCTCTTTCTTATTAGCCAAAATCACTGCATGCTTTTTCAAGGTAGTGCTAGTATCTTGTGATCCATGGATGGAAAATGTCTTTTTCCCCATCTTAGCAAGGCCAACTACCATATTTGGGCCAATCAAATGCAAGCCCTTCTTCATAGCAAGGGTTTATGTATGCGTTTGGAAAAACCTCTCCCGACTCCCGATGATGACATTTATGACCTTGTTTGCTTGAAGCCTATGGGTTGCTTGCTCTCTATGTGAAGGCAGATTCCTTACTCTCTATGTGAAACTGGATCTTGTTCATCACACCAAGGATTACAAAAGTGCAAAGCAGATTTGGCATGTTTTTCACAACTTATTTGGTGCAGTGAACACTACTCAAGTCAATCGACTTGAAACTAAGCTCTCCAACCTCAAAATGGCAAACTCTGCTAGCATCGAGGAGTATATTGCAAGGTCCAAGAACATAAACGTTGACATTCTTACATCCAATGCTAAAGCTAAATCAGATTCAAAGTATGTAAGTATTATTTTGAATAATATTTCTCCTACATTCAAAAATTTTGGCGTCATTTTCTACAGCATTCCTCTCTTTATCAAGGAACTTGCTTGTACCTCTTTAAAGGATGTATTTTCAACCTTATCCAACATTAAGTCACCCTAAGGAATTTGGTAGAACTAAGCCCTAGCGATCAAGACCCATTCTAAGGCTACTTAATCCTCATGCAAGCATGAGTTTACAGGGGAAACTCCCAAATCCTCCAAAAAGAAGACGATATTGTACTCCTATTGCCATAACGAGAGACATTCCTTCAAAAATTATCTCCTTCGTCTTCAAAAGATTGAAGATATTGCCCAACGAACAACTAGCAACAATGACCTCCTTGTAGAAAAGGTTGGCACGTCTAATTTTGCACATCAATGTTGGATAACCGAGGAGTTAGGAAGTGAATAATAATGAATTCCCATAAGAGGTAGCATCAATAGACATCATTATAGCACTAAGCACAAGTGAGCTTAGTTGAACATATGGAATAACACAGAAAAAACTTGATTGAGGACTGATCCATAGGATATCCGAATATCCATATGTAACAAAAGGTATAACTAACTCCCATAGAATAAGACATAGTGTTAACCCCTAGATTTTCACCTTTGAAAATCTTGAGGGTTAAGAACCAGCATGCACTAGTTTGGCTGGCATTCTGAGATTCTCCTAGAGTTTATCATTTGTGTTGAGTCAAAGGTTGGTTCCCATCAGAGACAAGTATATGATCGGTACGTGGTTGCTTTGTTTCAGAGTTAGAGCTAGCTTGTTTTCCTTTGCATTTGAGAGAGATGTTTACATATAGCAGGTGTTCCTACTTTTTAGGAGACACGATTTGAGTGGGTCACTTGACAGTTCGGAGCGGTTTTGAGCATTACAGGGATGATCCTTGCATGATTCTAGACACGATGACACTTTTTTGAGAGACATGCAAGAACTTTCTATTTTTAGCAGTTTGGGCTCCAGGGCCCAGATTCAGATTTTGAGCATGCATTATGGATCCTTAAGACATTCTAAGTCTTTTGGACCCTGTCCAGGATGATTTGTCACAAATTTCTATTTTTAGCAGGTTGAGCACCACGGCTCGCATGTCGATTCTAATCACATATTTGGAATCCTCTCAGAAAACTAAATCCAATGAGTATGATATCATTGACATGCAAGCACTTTCTATTTTTAGAAGTGTCTAATTGTATACATTGGACACATGGCAGTGGTCTCCTAGTCATCCCGAACAATTCTGGAAAGTTTGGATGAGTTTCAATGAGTTTTAAATTTTGGGGACCAAACGACTATTTTTGGAAACTTCTATTTTTAGCAATGGTCAACATCTCCAGAAGCAACAAGTGGTAAGCAGATTTCGACATTTGGTAGAGTTTCAAGATGATGTGGCATCTACATTGCATCACTTGACCAAGGGCACATTTTCCAAGGCATGAGCATTAAATGAAGAACTAATTAAAGAGAAGATGACGCATAAGATGAGGTAGCACTTCCATGGAGATAATTTAGCCAATCAAGGCTAACTTTTCTCAGTAATTTTTCCTCACTCAACATATGTTCACTTACCATGCATTAATTTCCTCAAATTCCTCTTAATTTGCTTTTAAACACTAATTTCCTAAAAAATAGGGAATCCCTTAAAATTGGACTAAATTCCCCAATCAAGGCTTAATTTTCTCATTAATTTTTCCTCACTCACCATATATTCACTTTTCATGCATCAATTCCCAAAAAATTCCCTTAATTTGCTTTTAAACGCTAATTTCCTAAAAAATAGGAAAATTCCTAAAAAAATTGGGCAAATTTCCTCCTTGGCTAACTCATGCATATTTTGACCAAATTTAGCGTTTAAACATGCATTTAATTTCTAATTTGTTCCCCCATGCGTTAACTCTCCTATTCTTCACATGAGTTAACACTCTCTCCCTTCCCCATGCGCTTCTCCTACTCCATCTCCTCTTGTGCGCCATACCCTCTTTTAGCCTCCTATGCACCCTCATTCACTATTTATTGGAGTGAGCTACATGGTTTTATGGTTGGATTTTTGCTGCAGCTAGCATACTTCTTCTCTCATTCCTCTGTCTCATTCTTTAGTCTAGTTACTCTTCTTTGAGCAAAGTGATCATTGTACTGGTTGTGGACTTGTCAATTGTGGCGCAACGAACCCTCTTGCAAGCCTAATAATATAGAAGTTTTGTGTTTGTTTTCCAAACCTTCCTTCTTGTTGGTACTTTGTTGAATTTTTCAATTAGATTAGTAGCTTCTTACTATTCATTGTGTTTTTAAATCATCTTATGAGTAGTTTCTTTTCTATTTCTCTCTATTTCTCTTGTGCTAACCCTACAAGATCCCTCCAAGCTAAAAACTATCATTTTCCCCCACGTCTTGGGCTGTTTTAACTCTTAACATGCTGTCCAAGACATATCAGCCGTTGCTTTTGGTCTTATTTTGCATAAGATCATACTTTAGGATAGCAGCAAATCACCCTAGGGACTCCCCCCTAAGGCTGGCAAGCACCAGCCCAAACAGAAAGGGGTCTCGCCCGTGACAATTTGGGGCTTTACTCCTTTAATTATCCATTTTTTCATCACTGAAATATCATATTTATCAGCTCAATTGGAGGGTGGAAAAGTGTGCTAACACATAGTCAACTTTGATCACCTTTGGTGTGCCCAAATATCCATTTTTCTGCCTCAACATGCACACCAATCAACCTGGTCAAAACAACCTTTAGTCGATTCAACCAACCAGCCGACTACCCAAACAACCTCTTAGTCAAATTCCCTAGTCGAGCTCTTAATCAACCTTTAACTATCCACTAATTGTCTCGAAGACATCCAGAGATGATGTGGTGAACCTGTTGTTCCAACACCCCCTATCAGCAACTAACAACAATGACCTCTTTGAAAAAAAAATTGGTACGTCTAATTTTGCACATCAATGTTGGAGAACCAAGTAATTACGAAAGTGAAAAACAATGAATTCCAAGAAGAGGTAGTGTTAATAGACATCATTATAGCACTGAAGCAAAAGTAAGCATAGCTCAACATATGGAATAACACACAAAAAACTTGATTGAGGACCAATCCATAGGATATCTATATATAACACAAAATATAACTAACTCCCATAGAATAAGGAAGACATGGTCAATTTTGATCACCTTAGGTGTGCCCAGATATCCTTTTTTTCTACCTCAACATGCACTCTAGTGAACCTGGTCGAGACCACCTTTAGTTGATTCAACCAACCAGTCGACTACCCAAGCAATCTCTTAGTCAACTTCCCTAGTTGACCTCTTAATCGACCTTCAACTGTCCATTGATTGTCTCCAAGAGATCCACAGATGTGGTGAACCTGTTGTTCCAACACCCCCTATCAACACAACTCTATGGAGACTCGGGATATGGAATTATTCCTGTACACCCCCCCCATGATTGCAACTTCATGAAGCCCACGCATAACCTAAAGTTTCACAAACTTAGCTTCTATTAATGGCTTCGTAAAGATATCAACAATATGATCATTTGTCTTGCAATAAACAAGAGACAACATTTTCCTATACCATCTCAAATAATGGGCATGAAGCTCCACATGTTTCATGTACTGTAAGCAATAGAGTTTTCAACTACTTCTATTGCACTTTGGTTATCATAATACACTACAATTGACTTCCCAAAAAGAAATCTGAGTTGATCCATTAGGCTGCAAATCCACACTACCTATGTGCTAACATTAACTGCACCTCTATATTCAACTTTTGGGTTGATAAGGAAATCACCTTCTTCACTTTACAAGACCAAACTATGGATCCAAATCCAAGATGAAATACATAACCAAAAGTTGACTTCCTATCAAGTCCATCTCCAGCCCAATCCAAGTCGATATACCCAACCAACTAGTTCACATTCTTACTACAATACTTTATACCAAATTGATATTTACCCTTGAGATAGCAAACAATCCTCTATGCAGCCTTCAAGAGGCTCTCTTTTAGATCATGCATTAACCTAGAGACCACACTAACATCAAAGGATATATCAGGCCGACTATGAGTCAAATAAATGAGGCTACCAACAAGCTCCCTGTAGAGAGTAGAATCAACTTTCGGAGAATCGCACTACTTAGTCAGCTTCACTCCACACTAACATGGTGTAGCACATGGCTTACAATCTTCCATCTTGAACCTCTATAACAGATCCAAAAATTATTTAGGTTGAGAAAGAAAGATGTCGCCATTCATTTACAAAACTTGGATGCCCCAAAAGAAATGCAACAAACTGAGGTCAATCATTTCAAAGGTATTTGTTAGTTATTTCTTATACCCAAAATTAATTTAGCAATAGCACCAGTAATGACCAAGTCAACATACGGTGCAACCCTCAAACTATCATCATTGACACTTAAACCATAAACAGGATAATCTGATTCACAGCGTTTAAAACCAAAGTGAAGAAAGCACCTATCGATTTTTTCATACCATGCCTTGGGGGCTTGTTCTAAACCATACAAGGACTTCTTCAATCGACACACAAGTTTTCCATCCATCTCAAAGCTTGGGGGTTTCTCCATATAAATCTCCTTAGAGAGATCACCATGTAAGAGAGCACTTTTGACATTCATCTAATGTACTCCCATAAAAAACAAGTAGCAAGTGAAAGAATGACCCTAACAAAATTCATCTTTGCCACAAGAGCAAAGGTCTCAATATAGTTGATACCTTCTTGCTAAAAAAAGCCTTTTACTACAAGTCGGGCCTTATGCCTCTCAATAGCACCTTTAGATGTGACTCTAGTCTTGTAGACCCATCGATAACACACCACGTTCTTTCCTAGCGATTGGGGAACCAAATCCCAAGTTTTATTCTTCATCAAGGAATTGTGCTCTTCGTCCATAGCATTCTTCCATTCGGTTCAACCATGCACATCTGCATATGTATGAGGATCACATGCCTCTAACACAAGTGCCATTAATATTGATGTTTGTAGCATCGGACAGGGTACTTCCGCATAGGTCTAAGTGTCTAGACGTGTGGAAGTCGTCCAAAGCCTTCTACCTTAGTAATTTACTTTAATTA
>CBVK0100650709.1:0-11984 GCA_900067695.1 Picea abies
GTATTCCAGTACTGATCCATGAGATCTGACTGACGTTTATATTCTATATTTCCAGTAGGCTATTGTATTTCCATGATCGAACCGTTATTATACATGATATTGGGCAATTGATGTTCTCTACTTTTGCATGCATTCTTTATATGTTGTTTAAACCATAAATATGCAACATGCACATGCAATAACCAACATGCACTTGCAATAACCATAAATATCTCAAACACACAACTGAAACGCATCCAGAAACCCCCAGTGTATCAGATCTGCGAGACAAAACATTAGATCAGTAGCAAATATCTTGATCAACGGGATCAGGGATATTTCATTTTGGACCGCTTTCACACGCTGTCCAAGACAAAATAGCTCGCTGATTTTTTAGTTTTTAACGCATAAATCAGACCTTAGATCAGCCAGCAAGGCGCTTCACTGTGCCTAGGGACTCCCCCCAAAGGCTAGTGAGCACTATCCCAAACAGAGAGGGGTTTGGTTAGTGACAATTGGGGCCCTACTCCTTAAATTAGCCTAGTTTTCATCGTTGTAATAACAAGTTATATCAGCTCAATTGGAGGGTGGAAATTTGTGCTAACAGGTTGTAAACCCTTATACTCCCCAAGAAAGTCTAGCAAATCAGACTTGTAACCAAGCAATGAAACAATAATAAGATAGATTCCTTACCTAGTCCAAGCAACAACAAGATAAACCTTCTTTTACCAAGATAATCCACCACAAATGCAAGAAAATAGCTCCAAGAGAGGTAGCGCACTACTTTTTCCACCAATAGCCAAAATAAACCATAGCAAGAGCACAAGAGATAGAGATTGCCCAAAGAGGGTGCAAATTTCAGCTAGGGTCTTCTCACAATGGCAGAGCTATCCAAATGAGATACAAATGATCTCTATTTACACAAAATGTGCTACACATTGTTTGTCCACATAATTTAGGGTAAACCACAAAATAAGGGGACAACAACCCTTATCTTGCCCCTTTACACAAGATAATACTTTTTAATTCATAATTTGCACATAAAGTAAACCCTAAAGTAAGATGTCACCCTTTTAGGGTGATGTTTTAGCACCTTTTCAAGTCGTTGGAGTAGGAGATGGGTGAGCTAGGCCTCCAAAGGCCATGTGTCTTCGATCCGAGCCTCTTCTCCACGATCTATGGCTTCCTACCTTCAAAACGTGCCAAGTGTCCTCAATCACCATCAAACCCTAGCCCTACTATGACGTCAAGCCCTTAAGGGTGACATTTTGGCCTTCTTAGGCAAATCGTTTGGGTGGTATGGGCTAGGTTAGGTCCTCCATAATGTCTTCTATGCCTCCAAAGGCAAGTCTTCTTCATTCGGCATGTGAGCCCTGGTATCCAACCTATGGGCTTCAAGCACCATGGAAGCCCAAGCTAGTCTTGTTCCTCCAAAATTGTCCACCAGTTGGGTCCTGCAAAGACAAATGGATACGCCCTCCAAGGATCTCAAGTCAAATGCATCATGCTAAGTAAATCAAATCAATAAAAGAGCCATCTAAGTAAGTACATCCAAACCACCTCATCAAAATAAACCAATGCTCAAAGACTCTATGCAATTTGCACTATCTACATTATTGGAACTGGTCTACATTTTAGTATCTGCTTATCGTTTCTTTTCGAGCACTTGTATCTAATTTCAAATTTATATCATTTATATGCAGGTATCTTGTATGCTTTACTTCTTTATTATAAAGCAATTTCCTTTGATGTGTCATATATGTTGCTAGTTTAGAGTTACTTTTATTTTTCTCTTGTTTTCAATAAACTCCTAGATTTCATTTTGTGCTTAGATTTAATTTGAGCCTTAGATTCTTTTAGTAGGGACTACCCACCTTGGCTTTGTTGGGAGTTGGCTTAGACAGAGGAGTTGAGGATCATGTGACAACACCTTGACTCGAGACTTTCCCCCAAGGACACACCCATTGGATTGAAGATTTCTTCCACGTTACCCGAGGTGTGTATAAAGGAAGCAGCGGAGGCCATCACCTAGTTTGTTTCCCTCCTGGATGAGAGTGTTGTGTTGGTTCTCAAAGGTTTCCTATTTCCTTCAAGCAACCCAGTGGATTGAAGATTTCTTCCACGTTACTCGAGGTGTGTATAAAGGAAGCAGCGGAGGCCATCACCTAGTTTGTTTCCCTCCTGGAGGAGAGTGTTGTGTTGGTTCTCAAAGGTTTCCTATTTCCTTCAAGCAATTTGCATTTCGATGGACTCCCCCCCCCGTTTAGGTATTCTTTAAATTCTCTTGGCCATCTCCTACCTGATAAGTAAGAGATGAAGGAGATTATCAAGGAGGATATTTATAGACAGTACATCCAAGTCACTTGGATCGCCCCACCTAGGGTTTTGAGACCCAAGATGGCCTTTTATGCAAAGCATTTCTTGGAACTTAATGACAACCTCATAGTTCAACCCCTTACATGCTACGACACTATATGCATGGACTGAGGATCCCCTTAGACCAATTCAAAGTGGGCTCTCTTCAACTTTGAGTGGAAGCTGAGCACCAAGTTCCACAAGAGGACAAATTATGTTGGCTCTACCTTAGGTAGGAAACATAGACACAAGAGCACTTATTTTCATATGCTCTCGGTATTATGAGATATGCGGTGGGTTCCACTACTTGTGAAGTGAGTCTCGTTCTTCTCTCTCCACCTTTTTTCGGTATTCGGATTAGTGGTGCCCGATGCTATATATGGGAGAGGCCCTCATGCTTAGATCTTACATCCTTGGGCCACCCACCCGTTTGAACACTACTTATAGTATCACATCCTTCTCAATGCTCCCACTGGATACGGGCACCAAGAGGTAGGTAGATAGCAGTGCCATTTTAGCTGGGAGGTAGTCTAACCATCAGAGAAGAGACCCTTGCAGAGTTCCTATCTTAGATCTCAAGATAATTTACACTAGACCAATGAGAAACCTTCCTTTACTTCCTATTATTGTTCAAACTCTCGCTAAAGGTAAAGTCCTATCTTGTGTAGGAAAGCTTAGGGCAACTACTAGGCAAGCCACCTATTACCACTCAAATTCTTTCCAAGGGAAAGTTCCTCCTTGCGAGGGAGAGCTAAGATAGGAACTCCTTGCCTCTACACTTCTAGGCTAGGGTTTCTAACCTAAGGAGGGTTTTCCTATGGAGTCAAACTAGGTCCTATCGTTGTATTTCGGACAGGTGAGGACAAGGACTTAGCTTGACTCAAGGTTGACTTCTCTAAGGGAATAACTCAAGACTGACAAGAGAAGACAATGCTTAATACTTGAAAGTGAAAGATTGCTTGCAAGAATATTCAATGTGTCAAATCAATGCACCATTACTCATCATTATGAACCAATAACCAATGCAATATAAAATATGCAAGGAAATAGCTAGTGCAGCATGTGTTTCATTCACAAAATCATATTCATGAGACCATTCATCATCATCATTTAATGGAATAGCAAGGCATATAACAAATGCAAAGTGCTTGTGTATTTTAGGTGCAAGTACAAATGAAGCATCAACGAGTGTTCATGAGAAATCCTGCAGTAAACTTTGAGCATAAAATGGACTGCTAGGACAGCAAGATACCTACAGCTGATTTGCAAACAGATTGATAGCCAAGCATCCGTTCAACAATGTGTATAACATGTATCAATTCACCCTTCAACTCAATCTTAGATTATAGCCACCATGTATATGCCATGAATAAGAACAGGAGCAACGAATACCAGCAATAATGATCAAGCTTGAAGTTCAGATTGCAAAGTAAATGTGTGTACCATCAATCAGATTCCACAGTTATGTCACTCACATTTGTTCACTTGTACCATAGAGATATATTTAGATCAATAAACACATTCAAACTTCAATAAACTTTGCACACAGTATGGATCAACATGTATTATAAGTTTAAAACCCTGACTGCAATGTAAATTGGTCCTCAAATCAGCAAATATTAGGGAACGTTGTACACCATAGGCAAGTTGTTTGAGGTGATCTGGGACAGAGATTAAGGTATCAGATCCAAGGAGCATAAACACATGCCAATGCTGTTCTAAAGGACAGTCAACAGACCTACACTTGCTCACTGTATACCTCTGCAAAATTTGACAGTGAAGGGACAGTTGGACAGCAGTCTAGTTGGGAGGCAATGTCAAGGATCTAGAGAGGGTCATTGCACCCTTTTCTTTATCGATTTGATGGCTGGGAACAAGAAACCCCTGCAACATTGCTCAAAGAAGGTGAAGTATGCCTTGAAACCACACAAGTATACTCAGTGTTACTTAAGAATTTGGGAGAGCAAGCTGTCAAAACAATCGGTGGCAAAATAAGACCTTTCAAGCATAGATATTAGGGCCGCACAAGAAGATAGATCAGATCTAATGTCATAGGTGCATAAATAGAGTCCTAGGGTTTGATATTGTGGGTAAAGTAGGCAGTGAAATAAGTAAATTCAAACTCTTATAAAGAAATGATAGCAACAAGTAAATTCAATAGAACATAGGCCAGCATCAATTAGATGAAAGATATGACAATTAAGCTCAAAACGATCTAGCATGAAGATTATGCATGGTGAAACCCTAGATTGTTAAAACAAAAAGAAAAAGGAAAAGTCAATTTGGTTTTTTGGGTGGTTGAAGACAATCAAAGACCAGTGCCTTTGGAGAGCTATGGTGTCACTGTTATCGCGGGATTTGTACTAGTGCAAAGCCCACCACAGGTAGCCCAAATTTTGTGTAACCACAGGAAATCCTACCATTGTCACCTTAGTAAGAAATCCCCTCGTTTTAGTGATGGACGAGATCCACCACAGGGGAGGCTTCCCCGGTGACATCAAGGGATCAAAATAGCAATTTTGTTAGCCAAGCCTACTGCCCCCTCTCTTGATCACCTAAGATTAGTCTAGGTCAATGAAATGGATGAGGTATGGAGCTGTTTGAATACCTTCCTGGAACAAGAACACTTATTGCATATATGATGGTTTCCAAGTACAAACATTCAATTATTACCTCATAAGACACTAGACAAATGAAAATTGCAATGGCTGGTACAAATTTGCAGCAATACACCAGTCTTATAACAACAATATAAATTTGTAACAGAAGCAATAAGTATGCTTTAGAATTGCAACAATTGACAAGGAAAACTTAGCATAAATCCACTAGATTATTATCCAATTGTTAGATGCAATTTCTGGGTACGTTAGGCCACCTTTTCAAGAGTGTATGCAGCAAATGAGAGTATATTTAGATGGCTGTAGCAAACTTTTGCAACAGCAGCAAGTTTACTACCAAATTAGCTTAAGTTAGTGTTAGTAAAGTTAGTAGGAAGCTTGATAGAATTGAAACAGAGAGTTTGTTGATCACTTTCACCTTAAGAGAGCTTAAAGATTAGTGTCTTTGAGGGCTATGGAGTCTTTAGAACAGCAGATGCAACTAACTTGGAACTTGATCTAAATGCAACCAAGTGTTAGGACTCAATCTCTAAGGTGCTAGCACATTAGGGCCTTAGAGATTGAATCTTGAGGAGGAGAATTCGTAGGGTGTAAGCACTTTTGGGTCCTAGAAATCTTTTCTCCCTTCTTGTAGCTTCACCTAGGTCAAAAATCAAGAGTTGAGGGCTAAAATCCTAAAGTGCTAGCACTTTAGGGCTTTAGGAGTCTAACCCTAGGTAGGATTTTCTTCACAAATTTTTGAATAAAATTAACTTTGTGAGAGGAAGCACTTATGCTCCTCTCTTAGGGTTTTACCAAGCAAGATCTTTAGCATAAACAAGTAAAATTCACCATGAAACATTTAATAGCATGAAATGAAATTGTAGAAATTTACTTACTTCACCAAGATATCACAAGAATAAACCCTAATTGCAGCAATACCATCCAAAAATCAGCAAAGAAACATCCACACTTGACCTCCAAAAGATAATGCATTAGAGAGAGAAGCCATTAACCCAAAGATAGCTAAAATTTCAGACTTAGTACTCTCATAAAGGTGAGAAGTTGTGATGATAAAATGAAATCTTAAGGAGCTTTATTTATATGGAGCTACCTTGACCTATTTGTTCACAAAAAAATGTCAACAACAAAATATAAGAGGGCTGACCCCTTTAATTTTCCTTTACAATATACGAAAATCAAATTTTACATGAAATAAAACCCTAGAAGGGCGACGTCATTCCCTAGAAGGGTGACATAGGCTCTCTAAGTGAAACATCAAGCATGAGGAGGGAGACATTGGGCCTCCAAAGGCCATGTGTCATGCTCTCATGTGCGAAAGTGTCCTGCCATGACTCTTCTCCTGTCAAGCCACCTCTAGAACCATCTCATCCATCAATCCCTATCCCTCCAAGGTGACGTCAAGGGCTAAGAAGTGATGTCCTAGGCCTCCAAAGTCTAACGTCCAAGTGGAGAAGAGTGCAACCTCATCCTCTAGTGATGCCAAAGTGCCTCCAAAGGTAACATCCTCTATCCTTTGGGTGCAATGTTCATCATCCATGGTCTTCCACATGTGGGGTCCAACGCCCATCCTGTGGGCAAGGTCCTGCAAAGACAAACAAGTACGCCCTCCAAGGGTCCACAAGTCACATGAATGATGCCAAGACAAGAACCACCCAAACATGTGCATCAAATCCCCCTTTTTCAAATTAAACAAATGCTCAAAGACCTTATAAACTTTGTCAAATTTAAGTATGGGTGGGGTGTCAAGGTACCCTATTGGGTAGGCCAATCCCCAAGTCAAGGGATGTTTCCCAAGAAGACCCTATCTAGGTCATGTGATGAGTATGAGGTGGATTGGGGAAAGACTTTTAGGCATGGGGTTCTTGACATACAAGGGTTCGTATTGTCTCATTTATGGGTGCCTTTGTGGATGGTGTGTTGCACCTTTGTTTGCAATGCAACCTTTTTCCAAGCCCTTGCCATTTAATTTATTATGGTTCGACCATTGAGTACTATGTGCAATGGAAAGTAAGGAGTATCACAATGCCACTTGAAGCTAGAAACACACAGAATGCCATATGCAATGGAAAGTAACAGACACCGCAAAATGCATTTCCTCAACAAGCGGGACATTCATTAATTATGTGTTTAGAAGGTCCTTGATTTTTATGGAGAAGCGCTTCATTGCTCTCATGACCTTAGGGAGAGCATCTGGAAGGATAATGATTGGCTTTTATCGTTTTCCAGCTACAACACCTTTGGGCCTTTAGCCCCCTCTTCCCATGAAATGAGGTACAATCCCTTCTTGGGGTCAATGAACCCGAAAACCCAAAAGATGAGGAAACGAAGGGGAAGAAGTGTGGAAAGTGGCAAGTATGAATGGGAATGGGACGATGATCCTTCAAGGAACCCCCCAGTAGCAACCCTTTCATGAGGGTGACCAACTTACTAGGATACAATGACAACCACCAAGGTGAAATTAGGCAAAAGGTATAATTTTGAAGCTAACATTCCATAATCAAGAAAGGACTCTTTTCAACATGCTCAAATGCTCCAGATATTAAAGTGACACTTACAATGAGACCAGACTTGTTACCTCATGAAACAAGACCCGTTGCCTTTTGGGATCCAAACCAATGTACTGGATGTTGCTATGTTGTTGGTGATGAGTGGTGATTAACAAGAATAGGAGGGACCCTATGGGCTCTGTTGGTCAATCTGACTTTTGGTATTCCATGTCTGCTACCTGTGGGCCTGGCCTCAAGGCATGATCTCCTTAGTTACCCCTAGGCTAGAGGGGTAACAGGTTCAATGTACAAAGGTTAGTGTGGATAAGTACCAGCTAGGTTTTTTCTATCAAAGACTTTCCAATGTCAAATGCAACCTAGTGATACCAGTCAAGCACACACCCTTTACAAACACCATCGTTGGGCACTTGCCGACCTATTAAGTGGTTAATCTTCACTTAAGGCCACATACCAACAATGTATTGATGACTTTATTGAACCTACACATGGGTAGTTAAACCAATTATTTTACTTCACTTTATTTGGCTATTTTTGGCTAAGATCAATCTCTCGAGGATAACACCCCAAACCCTAAAGGATGTGTATAAATACAACACATTCCTCTCAGTGGTAATCATTCATTCAAGTCAATTATTTGATAAAGGCCTAAGGACATCTATTATATAGCACACCTCTCTTGGGAGTCTATGAGTTAGGTTATGGTGTGATCTTCTTAGGTTATGGTGTGATCTTCTTAGTTTTATGTTTGATCTCTTCCTCAAGCGCACTTATGCTTCTTGAACACACTATGGTATGGGTTTATTTCTCTTGTAGTCAACACAAATGTTGTGATAAATCTGCAATGATTTCCTATTCTAGAATAATGTTTGTTGAATTGTTATGATGTAGATATTATATCTCCTAGTAATCACGATTCACAACACCACTGACAAATATAGGTTGTGTGAATCCAATAGAACAAGACACGTGAAATATTTGCAAGGACAACAAAGGAGAATTACCACACTAGTATCTATTGGAACTACAAGTGCAACTATCATGAGAAAAATGTTACCTCTCCTCATCTAAAGTGTGGTCTAGCTCTATTTGTCAAGTAATTGTCAAGCTATTTCTCTCCTATGCATCTACCATAGGTATCACCTTGAATAAGTAAAACTATATAAATGCTAATTTTCCCTCATCTTTTTCTCTTGTCATGGAAATAATTGACTTGCACATTTTATTATTTGCAACCATACATGCATATCTGTGGATCAGCAATGGCCAACACTAACTTTTTAGTAGAGTATATCTATCATGCAACAATGCTTGCATAAAACCCAATAATATCAAAAATAACATGTTCATATGCTTCAATGCAAAAGAACCATCTGAAACATTAGTGTATAAAACCAACAATGTAGCATTGTCGCTAAATGTAAATACAAAACAAAAAGCTAAGGTCTTTGCATAAGTCAGCAACAATTTCAAACTCTGAGCATAGTGCAACCAAGGAGGTAAAAGTAAATTAACTTCCCAAATATATGTCATACTACCATGAAACACATGTGAAATACATGTTGATGAAGTAAATCACATTTCATTCAATTTTTTCTCTTATGGATGTAAACTTGCACCCTAAAAGCATCACAACCTAGCATTGATAAGAATGTCAAACAATAAAGTGACAACGGTATCCGCAATCTTATATAAAAGTAAACGATTCTCATAAAAGACAAGAATTTCAAAATAGCATGATCTCACCTTTGAATAACACCAAAATCATTAACTCAAAGAGTGTTGAGAAAATTGTTGCAAATAGGATAAAAACCTGTATTGTCAAATAGTGCAAATTAGAAATAATTTAAATGGAAACTACAACAAAATTGAAATTTATTACTAAGAGGGCATCTCATCTAAAACTAGGAGAAACTAAAGCTAAAGTATATCATTGGGAAAAAATTACAAAATGGCTGCATACCTCTATGTTTACAACACTAGAAAAACATACTAATGGGCCTAGTGCCCAACATTCTTTCCTCTTCAGAGATCTCAGATGATACTAACTACAATGCCAAATGTTACCCCTTACAATGACATGATAAAAAAATTGGTTTTCAAGAAAATTTTGGCATAATTTCAGACTCTGGCCATGATGAAGTCAGGTTGAGAATGATGATTTATATAGAAATGTTTCTGCACAAAAGACCATCACATGATTTCTTGAGTTGTAAAGGACACCCCTGTTAAATTTGACAGCGCAATTTGACTCCAAGAAGGTACGGTGTGAATTTCTGAAGAAGGCTAAAAAAAATGGCAAAATAGGATCAGTTGCCATTTTGGTGGGTTGATATCTTGCAGCTGAGAGCATAACTGAGGAAACTGAAGGTATAGGAACGTACACCATCCAAACCACTACAGCCCTCTGATCTCAGTTTAGATTATGAATGCTTATGGAGGAGGTGGCGTGCATTTTCCTAGGAGGTATCAGGCTGATTTGCAAATCTCGTGAGAAATTATAGCATCTTGTAACAGCTCAGATTCTTTTGTCTTAAAAGATGGATCTGACCCTACAGAAAGAGCAAAGAGAGCAAAACACACATGCCCCAAGTCAAAGAATTCAAATATACCCTTTCTTTAGCCCAGGGCATGCATTTTATGGCCATTTGCATGCATTTTTCAGGCTCAACAAAAAAAAGTGAAAAGGGGGAAATTGCCATTTTGGATGGTTTGTTGCAAGCATCCTGGGATAGATTCGAAAGATATGATGGTATAAAAGAGTTCACCAGGTGGGATACTTCATATCCAACCATCATACTTCACCAATCATGAGTATGTACAGAACGGTGTATATTTTTCAAAGGCAACTCAGGCAGGCATTTTGAGTATAGAAATCGTTTGTCATGGTAAGAAAATATATCTGCCTTGTTTCACATCAGCTTGTGCATGCATTTTGACCTCTGGGCATGCAATTTTTGGGATGACTGCATGCATTTTTGCACTTACAGTTTAAAGGCCAGCAAACAAGTGTTAAGGCACTAACGCACATTTAAAGCTTGCTGCAGCACGAACCAAGGGAGTTGATGATTAAGGAATGTTAAACAGTTGGGTTACTTCTCGCACATGGACCACCAAGGCATGATATGGAGGGGCAATTTGGTGCACTACCAACATCAAGAAAGACCTTGATATAAGGAAAAAACCAGAAATTATGGGCCTCTAACGAGGACATGGATGACTTGGGTTAGTGAGCTGTGTTAAAGAATGAGAAAGTGACTTCCTTCAATTATGAAGCTAAGTAAATAAACAATAAATTATGACTTGGTAAACATCGATAAATTTAGATTGGAGGTTAGGCTTTCGTGGATCATCAAGTTTGACTTGTCATGGATCATAAAGTTGATTTCGAGAAGCCAATTAATTATCTCATTGAGAGACAATTTATTGTTGAATTGTCATCTATGACTTCATTACAGATGATCAATATTGAATTTTATAGATAGATCTATAAATATGGAAGAAGGACCCTTCCAATAGGTGGTTGGATTCTTTGGTGTTTTGATCCCCCATTGGATAAATGGATGTTGATTTCATATTTGTTGTCCCTTCACATCTTCTCTTTTCTCACATCCTCACAGTCAGGGCCATCATTGAGGAGGTGCGGCATCACTCTTCGAAAGTTCATTGTTGTTTTGAGGACAGGACTTTCGGAAAGCTTTTGATTACGTGCCTAGGGAGGCTTTGTTCTAGAGACTCGAAGACATTGGCATCTCAGAGATATATCAGCTTATACGAGTTGGTTCTTGGTCGTCTACAAACAACACACGAGATATCAGATTTTATCAAGAGCACCATTGGGGTCAAACAGGGTTACCCCCTGTCCTCCACATTGTTTGGGATCTACATTGACGAGCTGGAGTCTTTCTTGCATGAGCACATCCAGGATGGAGATGGGTGCCTTCTCCACCAGGTCATGATTTCTATCTTGTTGTTTGTGGATGATGTGATCCTTCTAGCTTCATCTCATGAAGGGTTGCAGAGACAGTTGGATGCCCTGGCCCTCTTTGTGACCTTCGACAGTTGACGATCAACCTGGGTAAACCAAGGTCATGATCTTCAACGGATCGAAGAAGATCCTCTTTGATCACCATTTCTTTTTCAGAGGAGAGGAGATTGAAATCACCAGCTCTTATACTTATTTGGGGATATTGTTCATAGGACCTCGCTTTAGTCTGTGGCATGCACTTCAGCCCCAATTCAGCAAGAGCTATGGGTCCTTGGTGAAAATTTTCTGAGGTCCTAACAGGCTGCCAACTAGGTCTGTCTTTGCACTCAAGTTGGCTCTAAGTTTCAACTGTCAAACAAGTCTTTGCTGCTGTTTTATAACAGCAAACTGTTCAGGAACGTTTCTGCTGTTTTAGTTAAGCTTACATAAGCTTTAAGGTGCTCTAGCATGTAGTTTTGGTAGCCAATAGGTTAGCACATGCATACCATAAATATGTAACACACCTCTAGATCTTTACAACTGAAATAATGTTGTTCT
>CBVK0100650715.1:0-13914 GCA_900067695.1 Picea abies
TATGGAAATTTTCTTAAAGTAAGTTTCCCACCAATGTTTGACATACATGAGGGCCTTAAGGAGCGTGAAGGTGATATTTTCCCTATCGGAGAAAGTGTGCATAGAGAAATAACCTTCTATCAAATTTAACCATTTTTCTAGATCATCTACATCTATCTAAATTTCAAATATGGGAATATCAAAATTGTAGGAGTGGTTCCTCCAAAGTGGCTACTTTATTAATACACATCTACTGTTATTGGTAGGTGTCGAAGGATTTGGGGAAAAATTTCCATGCTTTTGTCCTTCTGTCATGTGAGGGCTTCTTCCAACAAAATATTGATAGAATCTCTTGTTCCGACATTTCTCATTTATTCTAGAATGGAAGGTTTCTTGGGCTATTTGTTCTAAAGAGAAAAGAGCTCGAGACCCAACTCTTTATACCCTTACCTCATCAGGGACATGCACTAATAAACGATAAGGAGCAACCTACTTTGATACCACTGATCAAGATTATTTTGAGAACAAAATGAAGGCATAAATATAAAAAGGAAATACACAGAGATGTAACAGAGATACAAGAATATAACAAAGATATACTAGAGATATAAAAATAAACACAGAGATACAATAATACACAATTTCTACTAATGAGAGGAATGCACATAACTGTAAAATACAATGTGAATTAACTCGCTAAAATGGTGGTAGCTTATCTCTGAGAAGAGACTTGATGGATGTGATCAGTATCAATAAGATGAATATGTTTATAATGATTCTCCAAAGGTATTTCTTCATAAATAAAATCCAATCCCCTAACCCCGGAAGATGAAAGGCCAAAAGGTTTGTGGGCCCCAATGGGGGTAGTTGATATGTCAATTTCCCGAGGGCATAAATTTTGCATATGATCTCTCTTTGGGGTGTTCGATACCTCGTCGGAAAGGTATATTCAAGAAGTACAACTTATATTTGGGGTTAGGGTATAATTTTGGAATGCCTTGGCCACGCAAAAGTCTAAAATAATGTCATTTAGGGCCTCAAAATGGCATCGGAAGTTTGAGACTCGAAAAACTATAAACAACTACCAAAATGGAAAACTTTTCTTTGATCCAGTGGAATATGTGGGTGGCCAATGATATCCATATGGATCAAAGGCATTTATTATCTTGTTGTATAATTGGAATACAATTTTTGGTAGGCACTTTTGGTACTTTCTTGTACTTGGAAGCATTTCTTGTCTCATTTCTTGTTATATAATGGAATTCAATTTTTGGAAGGAACGCTTGGTCTTTTGGTGTACTTGGAAGAAATTTCTTGTCTTGTTGTATAATTGGAAGGGAAAATCTAGAAGGAATGTTTGGTCTTTTGATGTAAATTGAAGTCATTTATTGTCTTGTATAATTGGAAGGTAACTTTTAGAAGGAATGTTTTGTATTTTGGTGTATTTGGAAGGGATTTCTTGTCTTATTCTATAATTGGAAGGGAACTTTTGGAAGTCACTTTTCATCTTTTGGTGTACTTGGAAGGCATTTCTTGTCTTGTTGTATAACTGGAAAACAAGTTTTGGAAGGCATTTTTGGTATTTTAGTGTATTTGGAAGGAATTTATTATCTTGTTGTATAATTGGAAGGGAAAATTTGGAAGGAACTTTTGGTATTTTTTTTTAAGTGGAAGGAAAATTTTCTCTTTAAACATGGGGAAACTATGTAGTTAAGGTAGAAAGTCTTTGAGGAAATAAAAACTCACTGAACAGGTAATTGAAAAAAGAGAAAAGATAAGCTTAGGTATGAAAAAACATAGGATTTCAATGAAGGCCAATCCAAACTCTAGAACACTAGATGCCATTGTTGTGTCTCCTTCATCAACACAAGAAAATAGTCTGAGTTCACTAGAGTCCAATCCAGTTCAAACCTATATTGAACCTCAAATGACTATTTCATCTAGATAAGTTGTTATGAGAAAGGGAATTATCTCCCACTCATCATCGCCTCGATTCCTAAATTGTTAGAAAGTCCATTTTCTTATTCTACTCATGTGATTCTTCTAAATACAACACCTATTTGGAAATAATGCCTCTCACCAAATACTTTCTATAATGGTATAATACATCTAGGGTTTCATTAAGACATGTAGATTAAATATGGAAAAACTCCACTGCTCTCATCCCATTAAGCGCCCCATTCATTTACCAGGGTGTCTCACTACTAGGAAACTCAAGGGAGTTGACTGCTAGGAAAACTGCTAAGAAAACAACAACAATCACTTATTGCGATAGTGCAAATCACTTAAAAGTTCACTCTTCAGGCTTGACAACCTAGATATTCAGTATTATGCTCCAAATATGCTCCAGGATTCACCTTCCGTCATTTCTCAAGATTTAAAGCTCAGCTATGTTGTTCTTTTCTTGTTGTTCATGCAAAACATGATTGTCTTAAACTATTGTAACTCCCCATATGATTTTTATTTATTTGGATTACTTTATTGGATTACAATCTTCCCCAAGTTGATTTTACTTGTCCTCCATGCTCCCAATAAGTATGGGATGTGACTTCTCACACCCACTCTCTTACATGCATTCAACGATTGGGTTTGGGAATAATTAATCAGAAAATCAGAAGGTTAATATACCAATAGTAATTTTAGGAAGTGGTTTGAGTTAATATAGATGGGTAATTTCCCCTTCAAACCCTCTTAGACACTCCTAGATGTTCCCCTCTCTTGTGGATTAATCATCCTCCATGTTTGTCCATATCCCCCCAAAAGTGAAATCACATTTTATTATTAAAATTCAGAAATACAATTCACATATACATCACTTAAACACAACTATACATTGTATCCACATTAATCATTAATTAAACTGGATATTATAGTGGGCATGTTTCATAAGTCATGTGTACATTCCAATCATCCTATAAATTCCTAGGTTGTGAGAAAGGGAATTATCTCCCTCTCATCATTACTCCTCTCATCCTACCACCATATTGGTATATGCACCATTTTATCTGTCACTTAGTGAAATATTCCAAAAAAACTCTTAGAGCATTATTTTCATGTGTTATGAGCATTATTTTCATTGTGTTATGAGCATCAAAATAGCCCAACCTACTTGTTCAAATAAAAATTTCATTAGGATCGTATCCAACATCTAACTTGGCCACAAAATAAATCCTTATTATACCCATCATGAGGCATGGAATATAGCATTGGAATATAGTTTCAATGTTGACCATAACCATCAATTTCTTTTCAACGTGTTGACTATCCCTGTGCAAAGTACAATTCATATTTGTAAGTAAAAAAATATTGATTGAAATTCATATATACACACAATTATTTTGTCTTACTTCTTGAGTATCTCTTTTAGTTATTTTGGAATCTCTCTCATATTCAAGATTGGAATACCAAGTCTTGTTGATGCATTGTGCATATTTTTCATTAATGTTGCATCCTTTTAGCATCATTATAATTATTTTAGCATCCACATTAATGTCTTTTTAACATCTCATTTTTTGTCATAATTCAATATTACCAGGGTCTCCTTATTGTATTAATAGCATATTCATAGCATCGTAATTGCATTATGTTTTCATCCTAGGTGTAACATATGTGTCTTAATTATGTTTTATTATCATCCTCAATTTTATGCCCCTAGACCAGATTCCCAATGTGCCTATCTTCAAGCTTGAAATACCATGTATTTGTTTTTATGTATTATGCATTCTTTTCATTCATGTTGCATCCTTTTAGTATCCACATTAGTGTCTTTGTAGCATCTCATTTGGGTCCTTATATTAAATTTATTATCTCTTGAATGTCCTTGCGGTCATATTTTGCATCATAATTACATCTTGCTTGGGATTTTATGCCCCTAGACCAAATTGTCAATATGTCCTTGAATGGCTTGAGGAGGTGAGTTACAACTCACCATAAAAATCTAAATGGAAATTGGATGGATGAACCATAAATCATGTTGGGATTGAGGTACCAGATTACAGCTAGGGCACCCATCCCTTGTGATTCTGTTTCCTGAAAAATGGTTTGTTCGAGGCTATCCAAAACTAAGGGTTTTACTCAGTAAGGGGCAACGCAATTTTGAAATAGCGATAAATTTTTAAAATAACTGTATATGGTGATTGTTGGTAGAGTGGTGACATGGGAATTAGATAAACACACTTGCATGAGCTTACAAAACTCAATTATGCTACTCAACTTGGATTTTATGCCCTCAGACGAAATTCTCAATATGTCCCTAAATGGCTTGAGGAGGTGATTTGCAACTTGCCATGAAATTTTAACTGGGTCTTAGATGGATGAAAATAAGTTGCGTTGGAGTAAAGGAACTATAGCACCCCTCTCCTGTGATTATTTTTCTTGGAAAATGGTTTGTTTGAGGAACTCCAAAACTAGGGTTTTGCTCAGTAAGGGAGAATGCAATTTCTAAACTAGGGGTCGATTTTCAAAAACATTGTCTTGGGTGATTGTGTGTAGCGTTGTTACATAGGAATTGGAAAAAAATAATTGAAAGATATTACAAAATTTAATTATGTTTCTTGGTTGGATTTTATGCCCCTGAACCAAATTTTCAATGTGTCCTTGAATGGCTTGAGGAGGCGAGTTGCAACTTGGCCTAAAATTCTAACTTGGCCTCAGATGGACAAACCATGAATTGTGTTGGAATTATGACACTATATTATATCTAGGGGAAACCCCGCACTATGATTTTTTTTCCTGAATTATTTTTCGAGGATATTTAGAACAAGGGTTTTGCTTAAAGGACAATGTAATTTCCGAACTAGGGATTGATTTTGAAAAACACTATGTTGGGAGATTATGGGTAGCCTATTTATGTGGGCCTTTTATAAAAGCACTTGTAGGAGATTACGAAACTGAAATGTTATGCTCAATTTGTATTTTATTCTCCTGGACCAAATTGTCAATATGTCCCTGAATGGCTTGAGGAGGTGAGTCACAAGTCACCATAAAAATATAACTAAGCCTACAATGGATGAATCATAAATTGTGTTGGACTCCCCTCCCCTATGATTATGTTGACCAATTGTTTCTTCGAGGATCTCAAGAACTAGGGTTTTTCTCAGTAAGGGACAAATGCAATTTTTGAACTAGTGGTCAATTTTGAAAAACATTATGTTGGGCGATTGTGGGTAGTATGGTCACATGGACCTTGTCCAAAAACACTTGAGGGATATTATGGAAATAAATTATGCTAATCCATTTGGATTTTGTTCCCCTAGACCAAATTGTTAATAGGTCCCTGAATGGCTTGAGGACACAAGTTGCAACTCACAATAAAACTCTAACTCGACCTCGGATTGGTGAACCATAAATTGTGTTAGACTTAGGGAAATAAATTATAGCTAGGGGAACCCATCCCCTGTGATATTGTTTCCCAATTTAATTTTTGTTTGAGGATATTCAGAACTAGGGTTTTTTTCAGTAGGGGACAATGCAATATTTGAACTAGGGGTCAATTTTGGAAAAAATTGTATCGTGTGATTGTGGGTAGTGTGGTCACTTGGGACTTCACCAGAAACACTCCCAAGATCTTATGGATATCAATTATGTTTATCGGTTTGTATTTTATTTCCTAGGACGAAATTGTTAATATGTCCATGAATGACTTGAGGAGGCAAGTTGCAACTCACCATAAAAATATAACCGAAACTCAGATGGATGAAACCTCAATTATGTTTGACTCGGTGCAATGGATTACAACTAGGGTTACCCCTCTCTTGTGATTTTGTTGACCAATTTTGTTTTTTGAGGATCTCTATAACTAGGGTTTTTCTTAGTAAGGGAAAATGCAATTTTTGAACGAGGGGTTGATTTTGAAAAACATTGTTTCATGAGATTATGGGTAACATGGTAACCTGATCCTTGGAGAAGCACACTTGTAGGATCTTACATAACTCAATTATGTTTCTTAGTTTGTATTTTATGCCCCCAGGCCAAATTGTTAATATGTCCCTGAATGGATTTAGGAGGTGAGTTGCATCTCAACATAAAAATATAAGAGGGACTTGGATGGACAAACCTCTAGTTGTGTTGGAATTGGGTCATCAGATGACAACTAGGGGAAACCCTCCCTTATGGTTAAATTTCCTAGAAATTGTTTTGTTCAAGCATCTATGGAACTAGGGTTTTATCACTCAGTAAGGGATAGTGCAATTTTTGAACTAGGGTTCGATTTTGAAAAACATTGTGTTGGGTGATTCTAGGTGGCATGGTCATGTGGGCCTTAGGAAAAAACACTTGTAGGATCTTACAAAACTCAATTATGTTGCTTGGTTTGATTTTATGCCCTCAAACCAAATTCTCAATGTCCCTTAATTGTTTGAGGAGGTGAGTTCTGACTCAGCATAAAAATATAACTGAGCCTTGGATGGATGAATTGTTATTTCTATTGGAATCAAAGAATTGGATTATATATAGGGGAACCCCTCCCCATGATTCTTTTGTCGGAAAATGTTTTGTTAGAGGATATCCAGAGCTAGGGTTTTTGTCAGTAAGGGACAATGTAATTTCTAAGCTAGGGGTCAATTTTGAAAAACACTATCTCTGGTGATTTTGGGTAGCGTGGTTACATGGGCCTTGAAAAAAAATACTTGTGAGAGATTATAGAACTCAATATGCTACTTGGTTTGGATTTTATGCCCTCAGACCAAATTGCCAATATGTCCTTGAATGACTCGAGGAGGTGATTTGCAACTCTCCATAAAACTTTAACCATGCCTCCAAATGATGAAAAATTATTTGTGTTGGACTAGGGGCACCAAATTACATGTAGGGAAACTGTATTATAGCTAGGGGAACCCCTCTCCTATGATTTTGTTACCCAAAAAAATGGTTTATTTGAGGATCCTGGGAACTAGATTTTGCTCAATAAGGGACAATGCAATTTCTGAACTAGGGGTCCATTTTGAAAAACACTATTCCATATGATTGTGGGTAGTTTGGTCACATGCACCTTGTCCAAAAACATTTTTTGGAGCTTACAAAACATAATTGTGCTTCTCGGTTTGGATTTTATGCCCCTACGCCAAATTGTCAATGTGTCCATGAATGGCTTTAGGAGGCAAGTTGAAACTCGCCATAAACATCTAACCGAGCCTCGAATGGAAAAACCATAAGTCATGTTGGAATTGAGGAAATAGATTATAGTTAGTGGAACCTATTCCCTATGATTCTATTACCCCAAAAATGGTTTGTTCGAGGACATCCAAAACTAGGTCTTTGCTTAGTCAAGGAGAATGTAATTTCTAAACTAGGGGTTGATTTTAGAAAACACTATTTTGGGTGATTGTGGGTAGCATTATAATTAATACCTTCACCAAAAAAACTCATGGGATATTTTGGAGCTCAATTATTCTACTAGATTTAGATTTTATGCCCCCGGACCAAATTGTCAATGTGTCCCTAAATGACTTTAGGAGGCGAGTTGCAAATCTCCATAAAAATATAACCGAGCTTTGGATGGATGAATTGTTAGATGTGTTGGACTCCCGACACTAGATTATAGCTATGGGAACCCATCCCATGTGATTTTGTTTACTAGAAAATGGTTTCTTTGAGGATCTATGAAACTATGGTTTTGTTGAGTAAAGGACAATGCAATTTTGAACTAGGTGTCAATTTTGAAAAATAATATGTCAGGTGATTGTGGGTAGCATTCTCACATGGGCCTTGCAAAAACAAACTTGTGGGAGATTAAGGAACTCAATTATGCTGCTCAGTTTTGATTTTATGACCCCAAACCAAATTATCAATGTGTCCTTGAATGGATTTAGGAGGTGAGTTGGAGCTTGCCATAAAAATATAACCGGGCCTCTGATAGATGAACAATCAATTGTGCTAGATGCTTGACACTAGATTGTATCTAAGGGAACCCCTCCCTTGTGATTCATTTTCTCATAAAATGGTTTGTTTGAGGATCTTTAGAACTAGGGTTTTTCTTAGCAAGGGACAATGCAACTTTTGAACTAGGGGTCAGTTTTGAAAAACACTATGTTGCACGATTGTGGGTAGTGTTTTCACATGGGTCTTGGCCATAAACTTGTGGGATATTACATAACTAAATTATGTTTCTTGGTTTGGATTTTATGCCCTCAAACCAAATTGTCAATGTGTCCTTGAATGGCTTTAGGAGGTGAGTTGCAACTCACAATAAAACTCTAACTAAGCCTCTAATGGAATAACTGTTAGTTGTGATGGAATCCTAACATCCAATTAGAGCTAAGGGAACCCATCCCATGTGATTCTATTTCCCAAAAAATGTTTTTTTTGAGGATTTCCAGAACTAGAGTCTTTCTCAGTAAGGGAAAACACAATTTATAAATTAAGAATCATTTTTGAAAAACATTGTCTTGGGTGATTCTAGGTAGCATGGTCATGTGGTCCTTTGTTAAAACCACTTGTGGGATATTTAGAAAATAAATTATGTTTCTCATTTTGAATTTTAGATACTCAGACCAAATTGTCAATGTGTACCTAAATAGATTTAAGAGGTGAGTTCCAACTCACCATAAAAATCTAACTAAACCTTTGATGGATGAACCAACAATTGTTTTGGAATCCTAACACTGGATTATAGCTAGGGTCACCCCTCCCCTATGACTCCATTTCCTAGAAAACATTTTGTTTGAGGATGCTCAAAACTAGGGTTTTGTTCAAGGATGTTGATCATAGTCCTAACATATTTAAGAAGATCATAGTCCTGACATATTTTAGATTTTTTTTTTACTTCTCAGCTTTAAAAAAATAGAACTAATTCGAATATATAATTTCCTAAAGCAACTTGGATTCATAAAGTCCTTAAAAATAAGTAATCAAAGGTGTTATCCCTAGATTCAAAATTTATAGTTTTTTTTCCTGATTTATAATATGCATGTACACCTTCAGGGTAAACAAGAAAAATGAAATCTATAGTTTTGAAGTGGATCTTCTCGAGATAGTGATGTGAAAATAGCTAATCATTTGTGATTTTTAAGAGAGAAAATACATTGTAAAATTAGAAAGACTATTATATTATACATAACCACATTTCTTTATGTTGGGCCCTTTGTTTTGATGTATAGAAGTTGTGCAAGATACCACAGAGTCAAATAACCAAGCAAGGGAGGGAAAATAAGGCTAAATGAAAGAGCACACAACAGAAAGGCACTGGAACAGAAAATGACTGGAAGACAACATACAATCAGTTTCAGGAGGAATAGTTGAAACATAATCAAGAAGAGAAGAGAATCACAAGTCCTCAATCAAGAAAATGAAGGATTGTATTATAATCGGGGGGGGGTGAAGAAAGTAGAAAAGAAAGAACCGAGTTCTGAGCTAGATATTAAAACTAGTCTTGTATTATTACTGTAGAGATAGTAATGGGAATCCTAGTTGGTCTGGTAATGTTTTGAGATGCACTTTTTGGTCCTATCAAGTATAAAGTTGTATATGTCTAATGTAAGTTGTACATGTATCTGGAGTAAGGCCTATGTTATAATAGAATGTTTTTGGAGATAAAATTTAAGAAAATACCCCTATTTATAATGATTCTGATGTTCACAGAATGATATGATGTTATGTATTTTATGCATGATGTTTCTATGTTTTATTTATGATGATCTACGCAATGTTTTTCTTGTGGCTTGGGTTATGAGGTGTCGAGGGATTCAATATAGTTAATATATATTGCACAAGAATGGTAGTAATATTAATAACTCATATATATAAATAAGCATTCTTCCTACCCTTCCCTAATTCATTATGTCTTGATCTCTCTTCGGGTGAGACTTCTTTCCTTCTCGGGAGCTGAAAATGCCAACGCACTAGACTACATCGATACCCTTTTTTTGGTAACCTGAAGAGGACCTTGGTCTGACAAACTTTGCACCAAGAAAATGGTTATGTTATCGGGACCTTGGTTTTAAAAGGGAACCTATAAGGAGGATGCCTCCTCGGATCCACAAATCTCATGTTTTACAATGGTGGGAACACAAGTGTGATGCATTCATATGGAAGGAATGCCACAAGGGATTTTGTCTTCTATTCGGAAAGATGGAGCAACCAATATGGGATTTTTTGGGTATAATTCCCATAAAAGTTGTCCCATTGGGTAGATCAACTACATGAAGCTCAATAGTTCAAAGAACATGACAAATAAATATGTATTTGGGATACAGAGAAGCTAGCAGAGATTCATTGACTGGATCACCGGATTAATCGAGAAGTGGATTTTTGGGTGAACACATCTCTGTAAGGCTATATCATCAAGTTGGCAGTGAAGAATCACTAATATTTTTCATGAGTAGAAGTGATATTCAAGAAAATTGCACATGGAATACTGTTGAGGGAAATTCCCCTTTCGGTCAAATTCTTCTTGGTGGAAGAGGAGATGCTAAGTGTTCCCTCATGTGAGATCGTAGCCTAAACCCATGAGCTCAGGGTGGGGTGATTTTGGGTTAGGTTCATGACCTAAGAGGGAGAAAAATTTATTTGATAAATGGGGGATTGACAAGAGAAGAGAATAATAATTGAGAGAGTCCCGAGGAGAGCCACCATAGTTGAGAAATGGTGGGGAAAAAAGGTAAGTACAGTCATAAAGAAGTCATAGGTGTTGCGGAAATAAAGAGGGCCAGGTGAAATAAATGAAAGAAAGGTATAATAGTTGAGGAAGTTTTGAAGAAAAGAAATAATGGCCAGTCTAATATTGGAGGAAAGAGAAGCACAAAGAGAAATAAGTCCCCAGGTGGGTGGATGATAAGAGGAGTGCATAGAAGCAGGAGAAGGAAAAGAACATATGGATCTTATGAATGACAAAGAATATTCGACACCGATCTCCAGAGGAATCATGAATGAGACTAAGTAGATTGCTCCAAAAAACGAAACTGAGACCCCCCAGATCAAAGAAAACCTTCCACAAGTTAGTGGAACCAACCTCGAGTTGCCTATTCCCCAAGTTCTCTCTATACCCTTGGTAAGTTCCATATCTCATACTCATGCAATTTATTTTTTGTCAAAATAGATCAATCCATCAAAACCCACAATTGTGAATAGTGGGAGGATATTAGGGTCTCCTGGAAAATCACAACCAGGGATATTAGGATTCATTTTGGTAGGGATAGTAACACCGAAAATGGTCATAAACACAAGAGGCTCAATCACATGATACCCTAAATTCTGGGGTAAAGGAGACAAGGACATAGAACAACACTGGTTTCTATGTGAGGCCATCTAGAAGTCCAAAGGGACTCTAGATGCGAACAAGTTAGTATAATTTCAGACTACTTTGAGGGGTCGCTCCCTCAAATGGTAAATGAAGGATATTGATCCTGGATTACAAGGACAAGCATTTACGTCTGACCATGTGAATCATAAATTCATCGACGAATTCAACCTACCTTGGTTAGAGTAGTAAGATCTCTCTAAGTTGCAGGAGATTCAGTAGAGAGAGAGTGAGTCTACATGGGAGTATAGTCAAAATTTTAAGGATGTTATTGGGCTATTAGCACATCCAATTCATGAAGACCATAAAAGGGAATGGTATCTTCAAGGGATTCTACCCTTGACACAAATCCCCCTGACACAACAAAGGATAGCCACCCTGACAGATGCTATGGAACAATCCATGAAGATTGAATCCATGGAAGGATACCGAGAGAGTATGAGCGCAAATAGACCTCCAGTAGACCTTAACATGTCGCAAATTCAAGGACAAATATCAACACTCATAAAGAATATAGGGGAATTAACTTTACCCAGACCAAGACAACCCTAAGTATGTTGTACATGATTCTATACATAGGGGAGTCTGGAAAATGAGTGTTCATAGAAAAGGGGAATGGGAATTCCCCATAACCCTATGGGCCCCCCTCCCACATGACCTATGAGAAGAATTCCACAAGTATATATAGCTCCACCATTCCATGTACCAATTCAATACCATGATTTTCTAAGCACCTAGGAAGTCCAGACAACTGAGTATTGTGAAATATGTCAGACTCATGGGCATGCACCAAGGAACTTCCCCAACCTGTAGAACTACACATGTGCGCCCAATACAACACATTATGATTTGTGTGGGTCTAAAACACATGCTACAAACCAATGTAGAGGATTATATGTGCTTTCTAATAGACTGGATTGGACTACATTCAAGGTAAAAGAAATACCCCAAGGACCCAAAAGAGGTTCAGGGAGTGGGGTTGGAGGTGTATTTAGAGGAGGGAGGAATGGAGGAAGAGGACCAGGCCAATGTTACAATTGTGATGAACAAGTATGCCTAATACAATACATTGTGAAGTTTTTGGGTCTGCAACACATGCTACAAACCAATTTAGAGCATTTGATGCGCTCATTGATAGGTTGGATCGAATGACATTCAGGGTAAACGAAACACCCCAAGGACTCAGAAGAGGCCTGGGTAGTCGGGGTGGATGTGGATTTAGAGGAGAGAGGAATGGAGGAAGAGGACCAGGCCAATGTTACAATTGTGATGAACAAGGACATATGGACAAATATTTTCCTCACATGAGATGACCTTGGTGCTCACACTACATAACTAATGTTCACTCAACCAAGGAGTGCCCTGATATGATGGCGAAGTGCGAGGACCGGGTTTGTCAAAGAGGAGATAACTTTGTAGGATCAGAATGCAAGAGGGAAGTAGAAGGGAAGGTACCCAAAGTCAAAATCATCACTCACGGAGGAGGAAAAACTGGGGAAGATGCAGACAGTCAACCCAAGATTCAGAGAGAAACCCATAAGGATGACAAGTATGATCCTTTAAAAAAAAATTGTTTTTCAAAGATGCAATAGAAATATTTGCAGATGTCTCTGCACAAGAAATAATGGAAATCCATCGTAAAGTCATTATATAACCCAATATTTATCAAGAACCTACCTCACCACCTGCACCAAGGAATCTTGTAAACCCAGGAAGAAACTGTGAGAAATCATGAAATGTAATTAACCTCTAGTTTCACTTATTCTCTAAGATCCTGAGAGATGAACAAATTACTGAGAAGTTGTGGAATACCTTGTACCTATTCCTGGGATATGAGGGAACTCCAAAAAACGTTGTAACCACCAACCCCCCAGAGAAGAATACACAAAGAATACAAAGAAGGAAGGTGCAGGCTGGAAAATAATTTAGGTCGGGAGCCTAGATAGACAGCTTTGAAATTAAATATGTCATGATGTACTTGGGATCAAATGTCAACCTCTTACCCAAAAATACTTGGGAGTCTGTAGGGAAACCTCAGTTAGCGTATTCCCCCATCCAGTTGAGAATGGAAAACCAATACTGCATTTTTCTAGTAGGCAGGCTAGAAGCTGTGGAAGTAGATGTTGTAGGAGTTAAAACGATAACTGATTTTGAAGTGATTGAGATCATGGGAGACAAATATCCCTACCCTTACTTATTAGGAGATGATTGGAACTATGAAAATTATGTTTTCATCGACTTAAAGAAGGACACCATGATGTTTTAGGTGGATGTAATAAAGGTATTCCAACCCTTAGATCCATACTTGGGACCTAGATATACTGAGCCAGTGGATAATAACATGGAGTCATAATTTCTTGTCCATTTATACACCATAATAGCTGGAATAAGGCCAAATTATATTAACCCCATTCTAGATGGATCTGTAAGTTGGAGTAGTATACAGTTAGCCGATGAGGACTCAAAACTAGCTTTTGATAGCTGGCAGCAAGGTTCCTTTGAGAGATTCTAAAGACATTGCATAACTATCATGGAAACAATATGGATTGGAACCAAGATAAGGAAACACCCAATATATGATGGTACTTTGTTAAGAACCAAATATCAATTTAGAATATAAAAACCTCAGAATAAGTACTCAATGCCTTGAAAAAGAGATAATTGCAGATAATAAGCCTCTTCGAGGGGGAAACCTCCTTTTA
>CBVK0100650732.1:0-13626 GCA_900067695.1 Picea abies
GGATTGGATTCCTCACATCTCAGTTGGATCTGAGATCAACAAGTTGGGACCTGTTATGAGGGTTAGATTCCTCATTTCTCAGTTGGATATGAGAACTACAAGTTGGGTCCTGTAACAGATAGTTGGGTCTCTCATAATTGTTTGAATATGATATTCAAAGATTGAGCTTATGTATTCATTCAATTTAAATAAACAAATAAAGTATTTATTCTTTTATATATATTGATTGAGAAAATGAAACAAATATTTGTTGTTCAGTTAATTTGTGAAAAGTGGAAAATTGTCCAAATTTGGTGATACTAATTCACCCCCCACTCTCAGTGTCAAGTATCCATTTCAACAAATACCTGTCATAACGGATTGATACGATGAACAAAATTTCAAAGAAAAATGTCTCCAATATCCTGCATATAAGGATAATAACACTCATCCAGAGGTTAATAGATCTAATATAGATAATTGATTCAATCATGATCATGATAAGTCGAGGGATGAATTCAGAAGGACTACACCAAAAAGAACATCATTCACTCCCAGGTATGTAAATTTATTTTATGGTCATTGTTTTTATTGTACTAACCATAGACATAAAGTTGCAGATTATAGGCCTTATGAAATAAATGTTCAAGAAATAAATGCATATGTGGACCCACACAATATTGAATGTTACAAATGCCACAATTATGGTCACATATCTCGTGATTGTAGAAGCATGATGGATCCTTATATGAAAAGGAAAACTTATATCAGATATATGAAAGTTTGGAAAAGAAAACAAGAAAAGGAAAAGGAATATCAGATGAATGAAGGACACCCATAAGTCATACTCTCGGGATTTTCAATAGTATGAGATGAAGACAAATCTACAAGGAAAAAGGAAGATGTCAAACACATAAAGGTTTGGAGAAGAAATGAAAAACAAGAAGAACAAATGAATGAAGAACATGTCCTAGAGATCACCAGATTTGCAATAGAACAAGAAATAAAAAAAGAGTGGGTGAATAAAGAATAGGTCCATAGATTACAGGAAAATAATAGAAAGAGAATAAATAACAGACCCGAGAAATTTTACTCTTAGAAATTGTAGTGCAAGATCAATCCACGGGAAGAAAGAAAGAAGTCATATTTTAGAGAGATGATGACTCTATAAATGAAGAGGAATATTACTCTGCATCAGAGTAGGTATTTTTCTGAGCCATTCTAATTGAAGACTCCTAATAAATATGAATATTGAACAGGGGGAGTTAGTGTAGTAGCTACTACTAATCAGAGAACCATCCTTCAAGTAGGTTGAAGTATTTGCAGATACAGATTCAGAGAAGTTGGAGAAGAGAAGTACATAATGATATATTGATCAATTGAGAACCATTTCTCCTACACTGGTATCAGTTGGTAGTTACAAAAGAAAAAAATTATGATTGTATTCCACGTATGTATTCAGGAAGGGATATCTTCACTACAGGTTGTTCCAGACATGTAGAGTTTGATTTGTAGATAGAGAATATTATTAGACACATTTGATTCAGTTTGAAGAAATGGGGATATGTGAAGCCTTCATGATAGTACTAGATTGGTCAGCATTATGGATAGTTGAGTAGCAAAGGTATGGATAGTTTGCAACATATGGAAAAATATGGGTACTTAGAAGGTATAGAAAATATGGGTCAGAGAAGATGCATAGAAGTTATGGAAATATATTTATACTTAGTAGGTATAGATAACATGGGTCAGAGAAGATGCATATCTATGTATTTACAATTGAAATCACTGGAATCAATTGGAATCAGTTGATAATAGAAAGACAAGTAGTGAAAAGAATAGCAGAACATGGAAACATAAATCATCATTCATCAGAAGAAAATCATTGAACAATATGGTCAAGTAAACATGAAAAGTGATTGAAGAAATCAAGTAATTAATGTTTTTTATATATATCATATAATTACAAGAGGAAGCACCAGTGGAAAATTAGAAATCACTGGAAGAGAGGAAAGGAAACATATACATGTAACCCTACATTGATCTACATGAAATCTTACAAAAAAGTCAAGGGAAGAGAAATGATCAGAGAAAGAGATCCAGAATGAAAGACTAGAAGCATGCAGACATGGGGAGACATACCAATAGGGGGAGACATAATGACAGGGGGAGTTACCCTTTTTCCCATGATTTCCAAGGAAGAGAAAGATAAATATTAGAAGAGTAAGAGTCAAGAACATGAAGTCAGAGAAATATTTTTCAAATAAAATATACTTTCATGGGAAGTCACAAGAGGAGAGAAACATGAGAAAGAACAAAGGTAGGGAAACAAAGATAAAGAATAGATTCATGAAGACAGGGGGAGCATCCCCAAGGAGAGATACGATTTGTCATTGATGTCAAAAGGGGAGAGTGATAAACATTGATGAGTAAAGATGGTCACAGGGGGAACATGAGTGTTGGAGCATCAGTGTTTTCATCAATGGTGGAATTTCCATCAATGCCAAAGGGGGAGATTGTTGGACAGTTGCTTTTCATTGATGTCAAACCTTAGAGATTAATGTAAACCCTTGAAGAAGTCTGGAAGCTCTAGAGATATGGTTGATATTGATGGTTATTTAGTTGTCATTGTTGGAGTGGTTAATGTTATTAAATGTGATGGATGCATTCGATTGCATCTACATGAATCCCCAAAGGTATGGTTATGGTACCCAAATGCGGTTGAGGAATATGGATGTGAAGGACAATGTAAATGCACGTAAGAAATTGATAGATGGACAATCATTTTTGTTTCATTTCTAGTGATAGCTAGTACGTCACGTGGTTCCTCACGGTTAGGGCAATATGTCGTCAAGAAGTTGGAAACCCCAAATACGGGTTAAGAATCCTCTAATTGGTTGCAAGTCATTAATGAAAGGGTAAAGTGGTTGTAACAAGCAAGTTCAAGAAGCCCTAAAGTTAAGGAAAGAGGTTATTTAGAAACAATATATATACACCTCAAGAAGTCACTCATAAGTACATTTACACACACATTCTATTGAGTATCTTATATGTGAGTAATTGATTCTTATATGAGGTAAACAAAGATATCTGAGGTGAATTTCATAGGGAATATGAAGTTAAGAAGGGAGAAATTCCAAGGGAGGATGAAGTCTTGTGATGATGTGTTCTAAGGTATGTTATTTACAATTCAGATTACCATTTTAGCTATAAATGTTTTTCTACTATGATTCTGATAGGGAAAATTGGAGGAGATTGAGAAGACATGTCAAGGTACTTGTGGTAAAAATTTCAGCTTCTAGGTCATTTTATTTTCTAAGATACACTCTATGGATAATAGGTTTTTGGCTAGTCACGAAACTAGTCTCAAACAAGTGTTCCAGGTAAAACAATCATAAATTATTCATAGAGGATCCAAATTTAGTGAGACAAAATGAATTGGATAGAGTACCATATTTAGTATGTTTTGTATGATTTTCATATATATATATATCAAATATGTCGTGTGTGGAATGCTCTACAAGTTCGCTCTCTAGAATAATCTATAATTCAACAAGGTTTGTCATTTTTTCTATAAATCTTTTTCTAGGAAGTTCCAAGTAGTGAAACTTTGAGGAAATGCGGAGATGATATTGAATAATATTGGGTACAAGTTTCATACCTTTATTCATTACATTTACAAAGTTTTTCTTGTTTAAATTTAGGGATTGTGACTAATCCAAAATCTAATCCTGTGAGACTAAGTTAATGTTTGTTGAAGATGTTATTCTCTTGTTGTTCAAGTTGAGGAAGGTATACATGTCTTTGATCACATACACCAGGTATATTATAGAGTTACAGGTATGTTTATATGCATGTTTATATGGTTATATGTTCATGATGTTATGGTGCATGCTTGAGGAAATTCTTTGCTATATTGTTGAGACACTGGCACATGTTTGAGGCACATATTAGGTGCATGGTTGAGGCATATACTCAGTATATGATGTTGGTTGTTTGGTACTTTTTTGAGGAATTTCATTGATGATATCTTACGATACATGGTGTATGGAATGATTGAGACATATCATAAGTGATATGGTATATGGTTGAGGCACATGGTTTGAGGATCATCTTGGATATTGGGCACATTGTTTGAGATACATTTTTGGTATATGTAAGAGGAATTCCTTGGTGACATTGATGCATGGTTTATGTACTTGGTATTGTGCATGGTTGATGCATGGTTTGGTACAGTTGTTGATGCATGGTTGATGCACTTTTTTTGGTACAAGTTGTGGTACATGGTTGATTCTTGGTATGTTACAGGTTGATGGTTTGGTATATGCTTTGGTACATGGTTGAGACACATACCTTGTGATGGTATGTTGGATATGCTTTGGTACATGGTTGAGACACATACCTTGTGATGGTATGTTGGTGATCTTGGTACATGCTTGGTAGAGGCATGAGTTGGTGATGTTGGAAATCTAGTTGAGATGTGTCATTGGTGTATGATACATGTGAGAGGATCTAGTTTAGTATCGGTGATAGTGACAAGTTCGACAGGTTGATCAATAACAGGTTGGATACAGTGACAAGTTGACAATGACAGGTTGGATACAGTGACAGGTTGACATGTCACATGTTGATGTGATAGTGGCAGTGACATTGATAGTGGTAGTGAAAGTGTCAATGATAATGGAAGTTATTCTTGTAGTGACAATTGGTCTACACTTATATTTCAAGGAGAAAAGACATGGAAATGAAAGGGGGTTGTAGCCTCCTTCTAGTTGGTGTCGAATAATCAAGGAGTTGGATCTTCCTTCGAGATGGAGGCTGTCAGGGGGTTGTAGCCTCCTTCAAGTTGGATCCAAAGAATTCAAGGAGTTGTAGCTTCCTTAAGGTTGGATCCTGTAAATAGGGGTTTGTAGCCTCCTTCCAGTTGTAGCTAGAGAATTCGGAAGTTGGTTCTTCCAATGAATGAATTCTTGATATGTATATAAGAAATCATTATGTGGTTTTATCCCGTTTGGGTTTCCACGTAAATAATGGCATACTGTGTATTTGATGTGATGTTTCTTATGACTATATGTTCATGATATATTGAATGCAATCATAGATGATACATTGATGATAAATTGTTGAACATTATTGATAAATTGATATAATATATATTTTGGTTAAAAGTGGTATAAAGTGCTCATACCAATTCACCCCCCACTCTTAGTATTCCTATAGGAGTGAATTATAATCAACCCTCCACTCAAATTCCAATTCCTTTCATGGTTTTATTGAACCTATATAACCTCAATAAGTTTACTAATGACCCCATTCATCATGAAACCACTTAGCCCCCTATGCCAAGTGTTTTTTCTTAGGTGTTTCCTATCTAGGGAATAAGGACAAGGCACCTTATGGAGGAAAATATCCTCCCCTCTTTAGGACTCAATATGGATCTTGAACCAGAGGGGGTAACCCTCTTATATATCCAATTGCATACTATTTTAGTGTCACTTCAACAACAAAACTTGCATGCAATCTTCAATGCCGGATTTTAGTGATTCTGGGATTTAATAAATGATGTTGGAGGAATTGTGCAAAATAGAGACAAATCTATTTTAAATATTCAAACCAGGGCCTTTCCATTGAGCACCATTATCTCATATTGTAGAAATATAAAGTTGATAGGATGATAGATACAAAATAATTTTTAAACTAGACAAAAGTTTCGAGAGCTAATGAGAATGGAATAACAATCTTTGGCTCTTAAAAAATACATTGAAATATCAAACATGTCGTTGAGGGTGACAATCGTTAACTTGTGTTGATAGGAAATAAAATGTATGGGAAATATTAAAATGATTCCAATAGCATGCAAGAACACATATTGGATGATATTCACAGGAACCCTGTATTTCAACAGTAGCTATGAAACTTATATAACCTTGATTTATGAGATGGACACTCTTTCATTATAAATAGGCCAAAATTATATAATGTACCCATTTCCAAAAGCATTAAAAGATAAATGCCTCATTAATAATATTTAAAAAAAAATCAATACAGAACACAATGAATAACAAGTATTTTCACCGAGTCACCGATTGACATAATATTCATAAATGTTTATATAAGAAAAATTCAGATCGGGTCTACACCATTAATCTTCATAACTGAAACAAAGTTGTCAGGGAATTCAAAGATACTTAGAAGAAAATTTCTTTATTTACTAAGGAAATATACAAAAGCATATAGAAAGAAAGTTATGCAACATGAGGGGTGAATCCTCTGGTACACTTCCAGATCTTCTATTCATAGAGTCGCCCTTTTGGGCACTAGAGAAAATAAGAATGTAGGCTACAAATTATTTCAAATTGATGTGGCCCACTTAAACTGATAGGAAGAAATTTTCATGGAAAACACTACAAGATGGATTTTGAAGACACCATCCATCCTCCTCTGGAAGAAACCACCCTATATACTTATTTTTAGGAACCTCAAATTTTCCTCCAAACTTATTTCAACTTCCCATAACTTGAAGTTGATTGGCTACATCAATCACTAAAATTTGATTGTTTTAACTAACAACATCAACACCCACAATTTTATCCATAGGAGAATTGTAGAAGAAATCCATTGTTATGTCCATGTAGTGAAAAACTTTCAAATTATGATAGCTAATGGAAGTATGATGAAATGCTACATCAATCACTAAAATTTGATTGTTTTAACTAACAACATCAACACCCACAATTTTATCCATAGGAGAATTGTAGAAGAAATCCATTGTTATGTCCATGTAGTGAAAAACTTTCAAATTATGATAGCTAATGGAAGTATGATGAAATGTAGTGGCAATTGTGAGAATGAAAAACTTAGAATTGGGAACTATCAGATCAAATAGCATATGTTTGATAGTGGTTGTGATGTTATTCTTATCACATAAAGGTTACAGACTTTGGGTTTGGTTACCATGGTATTCAAGGAATTACACAAGCTTCGCTAGGGAGGGTCATAAACATACACTCAAGGGATTAATTTTGGCTCTTCCAAAATTATCATATCTCACGCACGAATAATTTTATGAATAAAGGTCACTTAGGAATCATTTCCCAATTCAATGCCAATCAATTTATGGATAACCCCCCACAAGAAACTCACCCTAATTTGTAATTGGTCCTAACTAAACACCAATAGGTATTTGAAACACCTTGTGTCTTACTCCCTTCTCATGGTGAGCATGATCATGGAATTTTGTGATTCTAGGTACTAAACCACCCAACCTATCCCATTTTAATCACCGTTTTGTACAAACGAATGAAACCGAAAATATTATTCAGGAACTATTAGAGGTAGGAACCATCCATCCCAATAATAACCCTTACTTATCATCTATGGTCATGGTATTTAAGAAATAATAAAATTGACACACATGTGTTTACTTTTGTGCTCTCAATAAGTTGACCATCAAAGACAAAATTCCCTTCCTAGTCATTTATGATATGTTGGATGAGTCTCTTCATGGTTCCAATTTCTTCACTAAATTGGACCTTTTCTTAGTATACCACCAAATCTAGATGAAGGAGTTGTACATTCCTAAGAAAACTTTGCACACACATGAATTACATTATGATTTTTTCATGATATCATTTATACTTTGAAATACCCCATCTACCTTTCAAATCCTCATGAAGAATTTTTTTTCCCTTCCTAAACAAGTTTGTTCTTGTATTCTACAATGCTACTTTTATCTACATAAAGATGTGGGGATAACAAGAAGAATTTTGATAAATCCATGCAACTCCTTTATGACAACCAATTGTTGCTCAAATGCACATTTTTCACTTCAAAGGTTGAATGTTTGGGTCACATTGTTAGTGAGTAAGGGATGTGGAAGGATTCCAAGGAAATTGAGTCTTTGCAATATTGGTCACATCCCAAGACCTTGAAAATATTATGTGTTTTCTTAGGACGTACAAGATACTATGGGATTTTTGTGAAGAGTTATGGGTGAATTGTAGCCCCATTAACTACCATTCTAAAAACAATGTCTTTAAATGGAATGAGAATATCAATTAGGAGTTTTCATCTTTAAAGTAGTTCATCTATATTACTTTAGTATTAACCATGTATGATTTCACTACAACTTTTGGCTTTGAATGTGATGCTTTAGGAAAAGGTCTTGGAGCCATGTTGATGTATGAATAGTTACCCTTGGTATTCACTAGTAAACAATTATGTGACCAAAATTTGAGAAATTACACCTCTGAGAAAGACATGATGACCATCCTTTGTGCAATTGATACTTTGCATACATATTCCATTGGGGGGAACTTCCAGATCAATACAAACCACCATAGTTTGAACTATTTTATAAAAAAATGGTTATCATCCCTAGATAAACACAAGTATGTCATTAATATGATTGGGAATGATTATGAGATCATATACAATAAGGTAAAACATAATGTGGTGTTTGATAATTTGTCTCGGAAATATGAGGAGGAAGGATCTCTATTTCCTTTATACTTGTGCATACTATATTGGATCGTAGAAGATTGAAAAAAATGGTTGGTAAATGACATAGTGTCTCAACTTGTCCAAAGAATTTAGGAGGACCCAATTCTCATAAGGAATATACTTGGTAGTAGGAAACCTTTTGGTAAAAAGGGCATATTTTTCTAGTGCATAATTCTACTTTAAAACAATGGGTGTTAGAGGATTTGCATTCATCCCCTATAGTGGATCACTTTGGATTTTATAATATCTTTGAATGTGATAAGCTCTCTTTCTTTTGGGAAGGAATGAAAAAGGAAATCCATATTTTTTTAGTTGAATGTGACACTTGTCAAGGGAAAAATAGTGAGATGGTGAAGATTCCTCGAGTAGTGTAGCCACTATTGATACCAACCACCATATAGACTAACATTTTCATGGATTTTATAGTGGGTATCATAAAATATGATAAAAAAAATGGTCATCATGATTATTGTTTACCACCTTTCCAAATATCCTCACTTTTGTTCTTTATGCATCCATTTATACTCACCATAATTGCCCAAGTTTTCATGGATTATAATTTAATTTACATGTTTTTCTCATTTCTTTTATGTTAGATTGTGATCCCACATTCACTAGAAGATTCTAGTAGGATATGTGTAAACTATAAGGAATATAGTTGAAAATGAACATGACTTATCATCCCTAAGTTTATGGCAAAAAATAAGTAGTAAAAAAGTTCTTGGAAACTTATTTGAGATGCTTTGTCTTGCACTGATAACACCAATGGGTGTAGTGGCTACCCTTTGCATAAAAATGGTGTAATGCCACTTACATGGTGCTCTCAAAATGTCACCATATGAAGTTTTATATGGTACAAAACCTCCCTTAGTGACATCATATTTTCCATTTATATCTAATTATTAGGAAGTGGATAACATGCTTAACACCATAGAGGCCATTGTCCACACACTTAAGGACAATCCATCTTTAGATAAAAGAAATGAACAAATAGGATGAATAGAATCAATGAGTGTTATGTTTCTCAAGGGGATAATGTGTTTATTCATATCCAACCCTATAAGAAAACCTCTCTCAAATACAAATCCCACTAGAAGCTAGCTCCAAAGTTATATGGACCCTATCCAATTCTCTAGTGCATTGGGAAAGTTGTTTATAAATTGTCTCTTCCTTTTCAATTCAAGATCCATGTAGTCTTTCATGTTGCCTATTTAAATAAGTTTGTGGCGAAATATTGATTCATTTAGACTATCCTTCCATAGCTTGACGACAAACGCTCCATTTGGTTACAACCAGAAGTAGTACTGGGCACAAGAGACTGCTAACTAAGTTAAAGATTTTTTTTGGAAGCATTGATACAATTGAAGGATATGCCACTTGACGATGCCACTTGGGAATTAAAAATAACATGATGCTAGTTTCCACACTTCCAACCTTGAGGACAACACTAATTTTGAAGGTGGCAGACATATTAGGCTCATGCCCTAACCTCCCTACTGGATGATTCTTAGAATTTATTCAATTAATGTACAAGGCCATGTTCTTAAATAATGTTCATTATATAGTTAGTGGGTATTTACTTAAAGTAAAAGGGTAATCCTTATTAAATAAGGGAAACTATCTAGTTGGTACTCATTGATGATGAGATCACGAGTAGTTAAGATTTTGCTAGTAAGAAACTATTTATAGAGATAGAAGACTATGTCATCTTTTGTGAAGGATTTTTATTGTGTTGGAGATTTGCACAAAAGATGATGCCCCTCAAAGAGGCTCATGAACATTTTTCTCTTTTTTTGAATGATCAATACAAAGGTTATATTATACAGTTTTAATATCATTGTCTCTTCTATTTGTTTTTCTACATTTATATTTCTTTAAATATTGTTCATGTTTAATTGTTTCTACTCATTAAGTAAATTACAATTAACACAATATAATATTTTAAAAATAAATAAATAATAACTTTCTAGTATAGATGAAATGTGTACTAATCATACTTATAAAAAAATAATATTAAAAAAAATTAATAAAAAAATACATTTTTAATAATACAAAAAATAAAATATAAGAAAAAAAACAAACACTCACTATATAAACACCAGCTTGGATTCATCTTAATCAAAAATATTTTAACATCCAAAATTCAACAAAATAATATAGATTTAATTAATATTTCTACACACATTAAGGTAGATTTATATTCATTCAAAATATTTTAAGTATCAAAAAATTTACATCTTAAATCTTTTATTTCTTTATATACTTAATAACTCATAAAATAATGTATTAATATAAATGTGTAAAAATAAGTAATGTTTTTACTTATATGATTGTGAAGAATAATATTATATTTATTAAAACTTGATGGTGTAATTTAACATTACGATGATGATTAATATCTATTTATAATTATTATATTTTAATGTGATATTTATGTTTATTTATACTTGTTAAAATTACTATTTCTTTAATAACTTTTAATAAAAAAATAAGATGAAACATATTAATTTATAAAATAAATCATGTTGAGATTATTTATATATTACTCAATTAACTTATTTGTATAAAAAAAATGAATGTGTGGTTTGGATTTTCCTGCGTTTCTACAAAATAACAAAGGAAAATATTTCAACCGAATTAATGATCGTTTAAAGATATAATTTTTTTTATTTTCTTATTAATCAGGTACAACATTATTATAATCTTGCACTATTTTTTTATTACATTATATGTAAATTAATGTTTTTTCAATCTTTTAATCTAAGTTTTCATATGTTCCCATCCATTTAACACATATATTGAAGATATGTGTTAGGACAATTGTGTGTCTTTTTATCTAGAAGCTACCACACATAACACATATCATGAAGATACCATAGATATCTACAAAGTTACCTAGTTTTATTCTTTTCTTTCGGTTTGTCGAAGACTACTAGAAAAGTTTTCTTCTTTTCTTCTGGTTTGTTGAAGACTACTAGAAATGAAATTTGTAGGCATTAATAGAGAGGTCTCTCTTGTTGATTACATCCTTTATGGAGTTGTTGACATTCATCCTTTTCAAAGGATTTGGATTTCCTCCCTCACTAAGATCAAGACTACTAATGACCTTACCTCAGGTGCTTCTCTAGTGTCACACATAAACTTTGTATCTACCTTCACAATCCATGTAGCATGGATGAAAGAAGTAGTTATTCTATTGAGAGAAAGAGAAGGATGCCCATATATTTTGACATTTATAACGTTGGAGAGAGAACCTAACTATGATAAAGGGGATTAATTCCCATTCTTGGTTCCATTTACAAACAAAATCTCAAACTTAGCTTCAACAGGAATAGCCTTGGCTTTTCTTGACAAGTCTTACTGCTTTCCCCAAATCAGACCTTTCTCGTAGTACCTTATTTTGAGTCCTTTATAGATTGAAAACTCATTTTTTTAGTAGCTATAGTGGGACTAGAGATATGGTAGACTCAACCTTCCTTCTATACTCCTAGGCTAAAATGCTTGAGAGTTGGATAGAAGAGCTTCCAATCAATTTTATAGTTCTCATCTTGTATTCCTACCTTATTTTCTATCTATTCATTTCTATAAGAATTGTTCCTTTAGATAAAAGAATTAATATGGTGAGTTAATAAACAAGATTTTATTCAATGAATTAATATGGTAAGCTACTAAAAAATATTTCGAATCACTTGGGTTATTTTTCTCATGAATTAGCCATCATATGGTACTCTTATTATGAAACTAGGTTCATAGAGTTGCCCAAAAACCTACCTACCATATACCACTCTCAAAACAATGATAGATAATTATTTCTATACCAAATTGATCATATTACATAACTTTTTATTTCTGAGGGAGTAGAATAGCTTTGCATGTAACCCTATTCTCGCTCATTCATTATAGCTAGGAATAACTTGTTACTGCCTTTTTCTAGTGGATGGGAGCACATGCATCACCGCTAAAGAAATGAAATGGGTGAATGAGATAACCTTTACCCCATGAAGAGGTGTTATGTTATCCCACAAAAGGGGTTGAGGCCTGATCTTTCTGGAATCCACAACAAGTTTTCATTCTCCTATCATCAATATAATTGATACCCTCATATTATATATCATGGGTGAAAGATGTCATTCACATATTCTAGTATAGATAGTTAACATTTCTCTCTTTAGGAATGGTAGGATTTTGAAATATTCAATTTATCCTAGTGAAGAAATGAAAATGAAATACGATCTTAAGATCTACATAAAATTCTATATCCAACTGTGCCAATTCTAGATCCATCCCCATATTCAAATTCTAGTGCTAATCCAAATTCCTCATATCTTTGACTTTCTCTTATTCTTTCACAAACAATTTGGAAATATCCATTACTAACAATAGCTACAACTACTCACTTAGGGGGTGGTAGGTTAGGAGCATTCTTAGAAAATTTTCTTCTTGCACTCTTGTAGAATAATGTTTTAACACATTGCTTAGAGTTACTTACATGTTTCCTACCATTTTCCCTTAGAACATATCCATGTGTTTGCATGCTAAAAATGCAATGGTTTGGTTTGTGTTCCCAAATGTAAAAAATAATGGTATGTGTTGGAACATTTGTTCCTTTAAATATTGTTCATGTATTTTGTAGAAATTTCAATACAAATTATGTATTGCCTGGATTCTCCTGATCTAACAAGTATATGCCACTGTTAAATACAAAATCGCTTCTACAAATATTCTTGTGGAATTTCAAACACGATCACCAATTGTAATATCAAGAAGAAAGATCAATCACACATAACACATATGTTTTACTGAGAAAGCATAAAGTTAAAAACCCCACTATCATATATTATGTTTATATCATCGATCATGAAACAATCTCATTCAAAACTCTAATCCAAGAGCTCTTGGTACAATAACAATTGTCTCACATTGTCATACAAAAATTGGCAAATGCATGTGCCAATTTACTTCCTCCAGACAACCTTCCTCCTCTGCGCAAACCTTGCTAATGGAAAAACCCCGTAATGAATTCGAATTCCTCTTGCCCAGGCTACGCATTCCTCATGGGCACATCCACTATGTATGTGGTTGCATGAGTGCACTCACTAATGTCACAATTGATAGTCAAACTATCCCTTTCACCTGTTATCTCAA
>CBVK0100650740.1:0-11198 GCA_900067695.1 Picea abies
ATCTACCTATGTGCGGGTTATGACCTTAACATCGATCCCTTCCCTTTCCACAATGTCTCTGAGATCAGAATCTTTTGTTCCTACCTCACTTGGAGTCATTTTCACGTCTTTGTCTACCTCCTGCATGCGGGTGGGGGTATCTCTAGTTTCTCCGTCCATAGGAGTTTCGCTACTCCCCTGTCCCATCCCCTTTCTTGGGCTATCTGTATCTTCATTTGTAGCTTGTTCCCTGACTTCTTTAGCTTTTTTTTTTTCCTTTCCTCCTTCCTTCTCTTTGTTGGTCTTGTCCCATCCTTCTGCTTTAATCCTGGCCTCTGGGTTGCTCCCTTTTGGGGTTTTACTTTGATTCTTCTTAGCTCTATTTCTATGGTTTGGTTTTATAAACCCATCTTCATCCTGTTGTAGTTTGGTGTCCTCCGCTTATTGTTTTTTAATAATCAGACATTCTCTTATTAGGTGTCCATGTTCGTGACATCTTCTGCATCTGAAGGGGATCTTCTCATAGTCAATGTTTTGTATCCATTCCTCATCCCTGAATTCCAGGCTTATGGCTTCTGGGAGTGCCCCCGACACATCCATTTCTATGCATATTCTTGCATAGAAGGTGTATCGTCCTTTTAGGGTTGCTTCTGATGTCTTCACGTACTTTCCTAGTTTGTTCCCTTTTGCTTCAGAGGTGGAGGGTAGCCAATAATCTAACGGCGAATAAAGTCTCATCCATACAGTAACATTTTTGAAGGTTTCTTTTTCTGGGGAGAATTTTTCTTTCCATGGTCGCATGTACAATCCTGTTGAGGCGTGGAAGTATGACCCCCCTCAAAGATCTTATCCCTATCTTCCAGGTTCATGAAAACTGTTGTAAAAAAACCTTTCGAGCCCAGGTGAAGATCCACTTCTCTGCTTGGCTTCCATTGATATTTAATCCAGTTACGCAGCGTTCTTTTTGTGGGCCACAACCCCATAAACTTGCATATTAGTGCATGCGTCTTCATCTGGTCCCTGTAGAGTTTTGTTTGCGGATTGGCCAGTATTACCTTGGGTATCATTATTGTCTTTGGTTTACATGGATTGCACCCTTTTTCCCCATTGGGGCTTGTCGTTTCTTGCACAACATTCTAAGGTTCTCTGGCTTCTTCCCCCGTGCCGTCACTTTTCCTCTAGTTACTTTCCTAACTCTTTTCCAGTTCCGATCTCGAGGTGCTTGTCATTGGTGCCTTGAAACCTATGCCTCTTGCATAGGAGGTGTATCGTCCTTTTAGGGTTTCTTCTGATGTCTTCACGTATTTTCCTAGTTTGTTCCCTTTTGCTTCAGAGGTGGAGGGTAGCCAATAATCTAACGGTGAATAAAGTCTCATCCATACAGGTACATTTTTTAAGGTTTCTTTTTCTGGGGATAATTTTTCCTTCCATGGTCGCATGTACAATCCTGTTGAGGCATGGAAGTATGACCCCCCTCAAAGATCTTATCCCTATCTTCCAGGTTCATGAAAACTATTGTAAAAAAACCTTTCGAGCCCAGGTGAAGATCCACTTCTCTGCTTGGCTTCCATTGATATTTAATCCAGTTACACAACGTTCTTTTTGTGGGCCACAACCCCATAAACTTGCAGATTAGCGCATGCGTCTTCATCTGGTCCCTATAGAGTTGTGTTTGCGGATTGGCCAGTATTACCTTGGGTATCATTATTGTCTTTGGTTTACATGGGTTGCACCCTTTTGCCCCATTGGGGCTTGTCGTTTCTTGCACAACATTCTAAGGTTCTCTGGCTTCTTCCCTCTATCTACTACTACCTACTTGTATGAGGGAGTTCCATTACCACCCCCCTTGGTACTCATGTTGTCCTCTGCTATGGTCACGACTACCAAACCCTAGCTTGCATTTGCTCCAATCTCTTGAATCACTCTAAAAAAAGATCTTTGTTTTTTAATGTCACTAATAAACCCACCCACAAATACTTATTTAGAAGTTTGTCAACATACACAAGATCATGGACTTCTCTCAATGATCACTTATAATTCAAAAGAAAACTTGTTAATAGAAGTAGAAAGGGTAGTTGTAAAATTATGATAGAGTTCTTCAATGTTGTCCTTATAAGTTAGGATATTTAATTTACTATTTAAATCATTTAAGAAAATGTCAACTTTACTTTTGTCAAAGAACAAACTCCTTTGATTATTAGAATTCTCTTCAATGGTGCTCCTATGCATGGAAACGTTTAGAGTTAGGGTTAAAGGTTTATGATTAGAGTCAGACTCATGGTCATTTAAAAGGTCAAAAGTTGTTATTTGGTTGGAAACGGTGATATCAGAGATCACATAATCTACAACACTACTACCTAGCCCATGAATACAATTCATCTGGTTGGAGTTTGGACACTTCATTACTCCATTGCAAATTATTAGGTCTTAAGAGCTGCAAAGCTTGACCAACTCAATGCCAAACAAATTCCCTATTGAAATTTGGTAGCTTGGAGGTACTTCTGCATTGGCAGCACTCAACATGCGGAAGTGACCAAGCAAATTTTCTCCTAGTGACTTTATAAAGTGATTTTATAAAGTTGAGTCTTTTAATTTTGAAATGTAAAAGTGACTTTATGATGATATGGGTCACTTTATTAACTTAAGTGACCTCAACGAATGATTAAGTTGTGACTGTTGATCTCAAGGGTAAGTGAAGAGTCACTTAAGGGAGATCAAGGGTTAGAGGAGTTACAATTCGAAATTGCTTAAAGGCATCTCATTAGGAGAAGGAGGGCGCACTTTTGAGGAGAGCTTGAGGGAAGGTGAAGGAGCATGCATCCCAAGGAGGAATGTTGTCTTGGAGAAAGAGCTACAACAAGGAGGGTTTGGCACACATCCCAAGGAGTGGGATAGGCACTCATCCCTAGAAGCATAGCAACATTTATTGTAGTCAGTACAGCAGCAATAAAGGAGGTCGTACAACTGTGTAAGTTGGTTGTACAGTAAAGGGAGAGCACATAAATCGAGGTTGTTAGTTTACAGCATATTGGCACAGATTTCTATGCATATTTGTTGAGTTTTTAATGTTGTTCTGTACAGTTTCTTTTGGCACATTTTTCTATGCATATTTATGACTGTTTCTGAAGATTTATTGGTTGTCCTGGGCCGTACAGGTTGTATAGCCATGGTTGTCTTTGTTAGATACAGTCTGGGACTGTTTGTATAGTTCATAATTTGTCTGAAAGAAGTCAATGACTGAGTTTTAATGCTGATGTTATTTGTTTTTGTAAAAGTTCAGAAATTCCTAAAGATGAATAAACACTTTTTCCTCCTCAAAACTGTCCATTTTTCTGAATATTTCTCCAAGTATTTATGCACAGATTTTTGTGCCAAATGTGGATTATTGTCTGTTGTTCATATTTGTATTTTGTTGCTATTTTATTTCATAACTTGGATAATAGTATTTCAGCTCATAAAGAATAGTGGTATGGCTGTTAGATATTTATAGGAGGCTGAAATCTAATTTAGTCTAAGTGTATGTTGAAATAAGATGAATTTCTACATGGTATCAGAGCTAAGGCTCTGAATTTCAGTGGGCAGAATTTGGCACTTGGGACAACAAGTGATTTGCTGGTATATTTTCTTGAAGAAGACAAAAAAGGTTCTTTGTCAGGTGGACAAAGGTGACTTACAGCATCAGATTTGAAGATAGATTGGAGGGGGGTCTCCAAATACCTACAATGGAAGGTTAGAATCAACAGTGTTCTCAAGGAGAACAAATTGTGGTCATTTGCGAACACCATTGTGCCTGTACCTGCTTCAGATCCCATAGCTCTTGATGTTCATGAGGTGAGGGAAGCCAAGACTAAGAGAATCATCTTGGACGGGGTCAAAGACCACCTTATTCCACACTTGGTTGAGAAGAAGACAACCAATGAAATGTGGGTTGCACTGAAAATCTTGTATGAGGCTAAAACAGAACCAGAAAATGGCTCTCTGGGACAAGCTCCATGGAGCTAGGATGGTCAAAGGAGAGAGTGTGGCCACCTACCTCACCCGGGTTTCACAGGTGAAGGATGAGTTGGCAGCTGTTGGAGAAATCATTCCTAACTTAGAGTTGGTGTGGATAGCCCTCAAAGGCTTCACCAAGGAGTGGGAGGTTTTCGTCAAGTGTGTGGTGGGGAGAGAGAAGCTCCTTGAATGGAGCAGATTGTGGGATGATTTTATGCAAGAGGAGATCTGGTAGAGGTCTCAGGAAAAGGCATTGGATGGGGCAGACGACAAGAACGTTTCTCTTATGGTAAAGGGAAATGAGAAGAAGAAGGACATGATCAAGGTGAAATGCTTTGCATGTCACAAGACTGGCCACTACACTAGTCAATGTCCGAACTAGAAGAAGAAGTTGGAACCAGATGTGTCAGCATCAGCAGAGATTGCAGAGTTTGTTGAGAGACATGAGAGGGATTTTTCTCTCATGACTGGTCCTTTAGGAAATGGTTGCCTAGTGTTTGGTTGCCTATATATCTTCCAAAGATATGGGGTCTCATGCCATAAATATACATTGAAACCAAAAATTTATCCTCACGAAAACACATTATTTGCATATAATTTCAATTCATAACATATGAAGCATTTCCATCCATCAAGGCCAAGTTTGGTGTGTATACAATCTTTTACCAAACTCAAGAGTTATAACCTTGAAAATGGCTTTAAACATTTGTATAATTCGAGGTAAAGGCTTAAGCCCTCTTAGCCCTCTTTGAATGAATGCTAACTGAGATGTCAACTAAGGGTCTTCGTGTTTCAGGTACTAGGAGGACTCTTCAATCATGGATATCACATGACCTATGCCTCTTGTGGTTAAAATAAAACCAGGAATCTAAAAATGATTCAAAAGTGCATCCCAAAGGGTTTTTGCAAGACAACCAATAACCCAAGTACCTAGATCACAAGCTTTGTTAGCATAGAAAAATTACCTTTTGGACTTAATGCACATAACTCATTGAAGTAACCACTGTCAAGATATTCACGAAATCTAAACAATCATATACAACTCTAAGTTGTAAGATTGTTGATCATCAAAATCCCATGGCAGTCGCATGGCAGTATTGATACCAAACCGGGCAAAGTAGTTCCATGTTAAAAATAAAAGGATATAAACACCACAGGATTTAGGTCAATACACAAGAGTCGCAACAGAAAATTAATAAGTGGCCCAAAATGTAAGTTTTGGGTTTTTTGGCACAACAGGTGGTGATATTCTCCCCCACCCAACTTCAAATCCCCAAAGACATGTTGCACACATCGTGGGTTGTTTTTCCTGTAGAAGAGGGTCAATTAAATTGATTGGGGTCAAATGGAAGTCCTGGGCAAATTTGGCAAAATAGATACCTCTCTCTGGAAACTTCTTAGCCAAAGGGATCTTTCGAGAGTGTTCTGAGCCAACTACAATCCACTGTCAATTCTCCCAGATTGGGGAAGGGTTCGCTAGCCACACAATGATATTCAGAAGCATCTTGTCAAAAAATAGTCCAATAGTTTAGCTTAAGCATTTGTGACATAGTCCTTTTGGGACTCGGTGAAATTCATTAACTTATGTTAGTTCATGGCAGAATTATTTAGTTTAGTGACTAGTCCAGTTTCACATGGAACTGAAAGTTGAGTTTCAGTTCCGGGCTAGAAGGGTGGGCAGGTACTACAGGCTAGAAATTTTTCTATATAGTTTTAATTTTCATTCAATAAACTAATATCTATATATTTCCTTTTAAATAATATTATGGCACTTTAGTATTGTTCTAGTGAATGCATGTCTGTAAGGTTGTTTCTGCCAAAAGACCTTTAGGGCAAATGCGTGAGGATATTGGCTATACAGTTTCATAATCTACATTTAAAACATTACGTACAAACATTTGTTGATGTAATTTATGGAGCTTCAACATTGTTCTTGTGCCTTCACATGCAAGTGACAAATGTATTGTTTCAATTGTAAATTTCTTTTAGCCATAGCTGCACAGAGACAAGTTCCATGGGGTAGGGGGCATGTCTCTTCGTCTCCTGACATATGTTGAATTTTCAAGCTTGATCTATATAGCAATAAACTTTTAGCTTCTTTTAAACACTTCAAATATTTCAGCCACGATATACTGAAACAAGAATAGTGCAATAAACAAGATCACACAAGAACATAGAGATTTACCCTGGGGAAACCCCATAAGGGAGAAAACCCCAGCAAAGATCTTCCTCTTATTGATGAATAAGATTGCAGGTTATAAAACCCTAATCAGGGTGCTACAGTACAAATACAAAGAGAGAGAGGATGGCTAGAGACTTTTACTTTGTGTTGCTTATAGATCTGGAGAAAAACTGTAGATCTGAGCCTAGGTAGAGCAGATATGAACTTAGATATAGCACATCTGAAAATAGAGAAAATATGAAAATAGAGCAGATCGGAACTTAGATACTGTAGATCTGAACTTGAATACTGTAGATCTGATTTTGAATACTGTAGATCTGAGCTTGATTACTGTAGATCTGAATTTGAATACTGTAGATCTGAGCTTGAATACTGTAGATCTGAATTGTGTAGAGCGAATGGCCTTCGTGTTCCTTTTATGGTTTCTTCGATCTTTCTAGAAGCCTTCTAGAAGCATTCAAGACTTATCCTTTTATTTGATTAAGTCAAACTTCTAGAAACCCTCAAGGGGTCATGACTTCAGTTATCATGTTCCTAGGTAAAAAGTTTGACCCCCCTTACTTTAGTGACTTAATCACACTTTATAATAATTCAACATTGTAGGCTTTTAGCCGTTTAATTCTCTATTAACCTTTAAACCTTAGCCTCTAGGACTAATTACAACATTAGCAAGCACATCCTGTCCTTCTCTCATACTGCATGGTCCTCACCTCCTCATAATTTCTTATTACATCAATAGAGGAAGATATTTATACACCATGTGGTCATTTGACTCTCCTACTTGGTCACATGCTAAAGTGACTCTTGACTAAGAATGGCCAACTCCTAGAAGATCACAGCAAGGACCAGGAGGTCATCCCACATACCAGTCTAGCTCATGGGACTTGTACGTTTGACCTGACTCTTGCTAAACTCTACCTTGACTTTTGCACTAGGCTCACAAGGTTTGTTGCAGCATCTCCTTCATCCTGACTCTTGTCCTGGCTCACAAGGTTTGTACGCTCACCTTGACTCTTGCCATGACTCACAGGACTGGTTGATTCTACAAATCTCCCTGGCTATCCTCAAGGTGGCCACTTAAGGCCTCTTATTGGAGAATGTCTCATGATGCTGCTATTTTCAACACTCCCTCTCAGTGAGGGAGGCATTCTCTACAACTCCAAGCTTGCCTCTCAGGTGCACAAACTATTTCAAAGGCATTGGCTTGGTCAGGATATCTGCTACCTGCTCAATTGTTGCTATGTATTGTAGATTGACTATCTTTCTTTGGATCGTGTCTCTGATATAATGGTATCTCATGTCAATATGCTTTGACATGTCGTGAAATATCGGATTCTATGTAAGCTTCATGCAACTTTGATTATCACAGTGTATCACTGTAATCTCTAGCTTGTCACCAAACAACCCAGAAATCAATTTTTTGAGCCATACTGCTTCCCTGCTAGCATCACTAGCCACAATATACTCATCCTTAGCTATACTCTGAGCAATGGATCCTTGCTTCCAGCTTGACCATGAAATCATAGTTGATCCTAGACTGAAGCAATAGCCTAAAGTACTTTTCCTGTCCACTGGGCTTCCAGCCCAGTCAGAATCTACATAACCATGCAAAAATATATCACCACTGGATCAGGATGTATACCTTAGACCACAAGCAATGGTCCCCCAGAGATATCTCAAAATGTGTTTAGCTGCCACCCAGTGTCTCTGTCTCGGTTCAGCCATAAACTGGCTCAATGCATTGACTGCATAGCAAATATCAGGCTTGGTGTGAATCATATACATGAGTGGCCCAATAAGTTGTTTATACATGGTGGGATCTACCAAGTCTGATCATGTATCTGAATCAAGCAGCTTCCTTAAGTTTGTAATCATGGGGGTTGTCATAGCTTTGCATTGCAGCATTCCAAACCTTTTCAGTACATCTACTGTATACTTTCCTTGTGCCAAGAAAATTTCATCCTGTCTTTGCTAGACTTCCAAACCAAGGAAGTAATGCATTAAACCCAAATCTTTCATTTCAAATTCCAAGGTGAGCTCCCTCTTACACCAATCTTCATCACCAATAAGGAAAAGGTCATCCACATAAAGCACTAGAATAATAGGTTGGTTCCTATCAAATTTAAAGTACATGTTAGCGTCAGCATCACTTTTATGAAAACCCAAGCCTTTCAAGAAACCATCAATTCTTTCATACCATACTCTAGGAGCATGTTTAAGACCATCTAAAGCTTTTCTTAACTTACATACATAAGAGTCCTTGCTATGCAATACAAACCCTTCAGGTTGTTCCACAAAGACTTCATGTTCTACTTTTCAATTTAGAAAAGTTGTTTTCACATCCATTTGATATAGTTTATGTTGATATTATGGTAGTTGTGGGAGGTATTAACCTCCATATGTAACCTTTGACTAGAATAGAATATTCTGAAAGCAAGAGAAACCCTAAACAGATGTGTGAAAACCCTAGAAGACATGTCGGCTCAGTAGAATATATAATATTAAGATATTATCCTCCAGGAAGACAAGTCAACCCAGACAGGTGACAGAACCACTATAAATAAAGGACGTGTTGGCTCGTTTGTTCACTCACTCACACACTCTCAGTCACCCAAAAACAATGTGCAAGTTTGGAGGAGCAGCAACAGCTGCAGTTGCACGGTTTTCTCTTGTTTAGTCTTTCTGGTACTTTTTCTTGTGCACTACCCTTGGAGAAGGTGTGCTCTTTTGGTTATCTGTTGGTTATGGTGTGGCTTCCTGGAATCATTCTTTCTGTCAAAGGTTAAGGTTGTCGAGGGTGGCTTTATGCCTATGGTTGGGTGACAATGGTGTAGCATTGTCTATGGTTAAACGAGCACATTAACATTATTCTAATAGTTTCCAACCGAGTACAGAAGCTAAAGAAATGATTGTTCAAATGGAAGTATACCTGGCCACTGGAGAAAAAGTTTCATCATAGTCTATACCTTCCTTTTGCGAGAAACCTCTAGCAACAAACCTGGCCTTGTACTTTTCAACACTTCCATCGACTGCATGCTTTATCTTGTATATCCACTTGGAGGAAACAACTGATTTGTCTTTCGTTCTGTGTACTATTTCCCAAACATTGTTCTTCGTAATAGACCTATATTCTTCTAGCATAGCATCCTTCCAGAATTGTAACTTGTTAGCTTCTTCAAACAAGGTAGGCTCAGAATCAATAATGTTACTTACCAAAGAAACATAACCACCAAACCTGTGATGCCTCTTACTTTCTCTGAAAGTTCCTTTAGGGGCTGCAATCTTCTCGGCCTCTTGCATGGTTTCTTTGAACCAAGTTGGTTTTCTTTTGATAGGAGGATCCTCAAGAGATCTTTCCAATGTCTCAGTCGGTTCCAGAGGTTCATCTATTGGACTTTCATGAGATTCCTCCCTCTGACTATATGAATCTGAACTCTCGAATGAAGGGGAAGCTGGCTTCTCAGATTCGGTCTCTATCTGAAGTTCTCTAGACTTTCTGAAGGCGGCTTCTTCATGGAAGGTGACATCTCGGCTTACTTTTATGATTTATCTGTCTTTGACCTAGGATGTAAATCCTGTAGGCTTTTGAGCTTTCATTGTACCCTACAAAGACCCATTTCTTTCCTGAGGGCTCCATTTTGGTTCTCTTTTCTCTTGGACCTGCAGTCTTTAGCAAAGTGGCCCATCTTATTGCACTTGTAACATTTCACTTTTGAGATGTCAAAGCTTTTACCTCTGAAAGCCCCTTTGGTGTTCTCCCTTTGGAAAATCTTCTGAAAACCCTTCTGGAAGGAAGGTCTCCTTCTTCCCTTGAACTTAGCAGCTAGGGCTGAATGTTCCTCTCTGGGTGGATCACTTATGGTGGCCATTCAACTTTCTTCTTGGAGACAATCATGCCACAAGTGCTCAAAGGTACGCTGGATCTCTCTTCCACTTACACTTGAGAGGAAGGTTTCCCAAGATGGTGGAAGTCCATCAAAGATGGCCTGGACAAAGGTCATCATCATCCACTGAAACTCCTCTAACTAGTAACTGATCATAGATCTAAGCTATCTTAGAACAAAAATATGCAACTGATTCTCCCTTTCCCATCTTCAAATACTTCAGCTTGTGTTTTAGGGTTCTCTTCTGGCTGGGGGCCTTCTTCTTGTAAAGGTTGACCAAAGTGTCCATGCACTCCTTTCTTGTCATGAGAGGAGTCATCACAGGCATGATATTGTCCTTCACTGAATCAAATATTATCCTTTTAGCCTTTGCTTGGTTCCTCCTAAATGTTGCCCTTCCTGCGTTAGAAGTAGGTTTGTCTACTTCAGAAGTTACAAACTGATCTAGCTCATGCTCCTGAAGAATGTTCATAACCTTGAACTTCCAAACATTGAAGTTTGAAGCTCCCTCTAACCTGTCTTCAGCTCGAACTGAGATAGAAGAGGTCGACATCTATGAAACCTTGATTTTCTGCTTTGCGGTACATTGAATCAGTGTTGATTAAGTCGGCGAGGGTCCGGAAAAAATCATTTCGGCAAAAGTCAACAAAAAATCGGAAAACCACGACAAACATTAAAAAATACAAAATATATTCATTTTTTTCAAAATTTTAAACATATAAAGCAACAACAACATCAGATAAACACATTGGCACATAACTATGGAGAAATCACTGATATATATGTAGTCACTAGTGGATGCCAAATAAAAAATTATACATCAAAGTCGATATTGAATGTTGAAGGGCCTCTCCAATACAAAACGACATCACTTATATAATTATAAAATGTATCTCATGATTCATCATCATGATGGGGTGTGTAGATGTCTGATATACAATGAAAAATGAAACAAAACTAGCAACTAGCTATCTAATATCAATGTCGACCTCTGCCTCTCCCCCTTTTACGAGAAAAGATAAGGGGTTGCTTGTCAGGCCTGCCCCTGACAGTAGAAGGCCCTGTATATGATAGTGGATGACCACTGGTGTGTGCAGGAGTAGGTGTATCAATAAGTGTAGAAAGTTGTATTGATGTTTTCACATCACCCTCCATGATGT
>CBVK0100650759.1:0-11437 GCA_900067695.1 Picea abies
TCATGAATATGGGTCATATATTAATGACTTACACTACGCAGTTAATCCCGAAAATAATATCTAATATCTTGCACTGCGGAAGCCCCTATATGCATAACTATACTAATAACTACAATTCCAACATGCATGCCCTTAAAATGATAGAGACAACAAATAAGAAACCATTAAATCAAGAGCCATCAATTAATGTTTATAATACAATAACTCAACCTTTCATTTCACTTTCATCCAAGCATGCAAATGAAACCCATTAATTCCCTAACACTCAAAACCATTAATGCACAAACACACCATGATTAAAACAAATCTAAACAATATGTGCATGTTTAATGACCCACAAAATAGACCCAAATGACCCACAAGTGACCAAGTGCATGCGTAATAGGAGTGAACACAAAATTAGTAGCATTGAACATAAAATTAATAGCATACAATTTAATTTCATGTAACTTGGACATGCTTAAAACAAATAATAATTGAGGGCTTGAAGGAAACGATTCTCAAATATTCAAAAATGTTGTTGTTGATATACCTCAAATCACTCAAATTTGATGGAACCAGATGCGATGATTCCTATAATTAGTTGAATTTGATGGCACTAGCTTCCATGACTATACCATATTGCAAAGAGAATAGATTCTCTTCACACAACTCATAAATACATGTATCTTTGTCAAGCATAGAAACATGTCTACACAAAGGATTGGATGGTGGAATCTTGAGGAAAGATTGAAGGTCTCTACCAGACCTTGCATAAGCTACTTGTTGAACCCTTCAATGTTTTCAAGGAAGAATGTTTGATATGAAATAATGCTATTGTAGATGTGAATATTGTTTGATGTGCAATGTTACTATTCTAGATATGCATCAATGTTATATTTGTGTTGTTGCATAGATGTCTCCACAAACAACTACTAATAATCCCATGAACACCCTCAGCTCCATGCCTTCACAAGCATCCTCACATGTTTACTTCTATGGATAATTGTGTTAAAACACCTCTAACATAGAAAAACATGATTATGAATTGCAACATAAGCACATTCAACATGACTACCCATTATTGAAACCTCCAAATGCTTATGCCATAGGAACTTAACAAACCCTTTGGGCTCGCCCACTCTTCTCTTATATGTCATATTTGATACAATAATACAAAATGCACTATACATTCATGCAAAAAAATGATGGAGACAAGATTCGAATTTGCATAAGAAAGATGGAAATGTATCATTTAAAAAGGTGATGATTTTGTTATTGCAAATTTATCACATTCTTTGTAACATTTAGCCTTTCATTGGTCATAGTAGTTTCTATTCTACCTATGATTTGTTTTATTGGTGTATAAGTAGGTCACAATTTTCACTACTAAATTTTAACAACTAAAGGAAAGATTCAAGGGACAAGATAACCTCCACTACAAGAACAAATAGTGAAGGTTAACAAGGATGATAAGGATGATGAAGGGTATATGGTGGAAATTGGAGTGGACCCTTTGTATGAGAAGTGTGACTTATAGAAAGGTGATGAGTTGAGGATGAAAGTGATGAACGATAATTTTGACATGAAGAAATAGAAGAAATAAAGAAATCCTCTATAGAATGTCTATATTGGAAATAGTTGTGAAGAAGAGAATGTAGACCCATTGATAGTGTCCATGTTCTTTCTCTGCATTACACTAGTGGAACAAAACATTATCTTTCTTTTAGTAAGGAACTAATACATAACTAATGCAACTTATCATAAAAGAATAAAAAATTGACGTAATAGAGAACTATTCTCCTTATGGAACAACATAACTAGTGATTCATACTTCACGTTAATACCTTGCAAATTATTAATGAAATAAATAGAAAAATTAACATTATTTCATTTAATATCTTATGAAGAGTAAAATTTAACCATTTTTCCATGTGCCTTATTTTTTAATATATAACTGAGCAAAAAATATTCTACAATGTTTATATAGTAGAGGACTAGAATTAATTCCCAAATTATAGTTTCAATTCATACTTCAAGTTTTTGCATTCCAAACCTAACTTGATTCTCAAGCTGCCTAAGACATGACAAGTTGCTAGATTTATATATCGTTTCCCTCAAATCGACTTAGATTCTAATGGTATGTTCAAATGTTCAATGCCATATTTGTCATTTGAAAAATGTACCTTTATTATAATAATAAACATTGATTACACATGTTCGACAAGCCAATTTGGTTTAAGTGGACAAAAATGGGATATTTTATTCAAGCCAATTTGGTTTAAGTAGACAATAATAGGGTATTTTGGTATTTACATTAAGAAGTACAATGGTGGGTTAAGGCTTAACACCAACACCTTTCACTACATAAGGAAAAGGGATGAGATGTTTGCCTAAGTACCACATTCTCAAATGCTAAATGTCTATGTAGAAGACACCTAATTTAGATGCCATTTGATAGATTAAATTTGCATTGAACAGTGACACCTCCTCTAGATTAATTTTGGTTGAAAATCCCTTAAAGATTGCTTTGCATCTTCTTTCCATAGAAAAGAAATACCTATTACTTCGTTACTATTATAAATTCCTTTCACATTGTTCCTAATCATCCAATCATCCTCAAGTATTGCATCTTTCCACCTCAATGGGAATTCTGAAAGTAAGAAATGAATGTTGTAATCCAATCTCAAATACAACTCAAGAAGGTAGGTTTCATAGTTTCCATTTTGTGAGAGAACACGATAACTCATCAATCAACTATTAAAAATATATGTCAACTTGTAAACTAGAATGGATATCTTGTTATTTTGAATCCCACAATGTGGTTATGAGGATCTTTATTAGTTGTTTAAGTGAAGGTGGAACAACCCATATATGTTTAAATATGGGCATGGATTTGTCTAATGTAATCAAATATCATTAATAAATCAATATTGTGTGATTAATACAAATTATTTTGTTGTTTCTACTACTTATTGTAGTTTTCTAACTAAATACGATCAAATTAACAACGTATGAATATTAAAAGTGGAAAGAACATATATATTTTGTAGTAAGATTAAATGTTCAATGAACATTTACATAAAAGACAAGATTGAGAAATCCATAAATTTGTCAAGTATCACTTTGGCATTAAGGGAGATTTTGTTAAATTAATCCTAAGTTGACTTGAGTTTTGGTGTTCTGGTGATTAATCTTGATTTGCGATCATTTATTGGGATAGTTAATGAGCACCATTAGTGGGTGGGCTATTTTTATTTATTTTTAATAAATTTTCCTTGGAGAAAACCCCCAAGTACTTATCCTCATTTCAAGGATGGTCAAGGCACAAGGCCTAGTCAACAACAGGGCACAAAGCCATTACAACATGTCACTTGCGAGAATTGAACCTAGGTGGGGAGGATCATAATCATTCCTCCCAACCACCCGAGCTAAACCCAATTGACTAGGAGGGATATTTATTACATACCATTGGTGGGTAATTACTTTACATCACATTGATTGATAGGGTTACGACTAGGTTATCTAAGTCTAACACCTATGGAGTATCTTAATTCATGGACAACCTCACCCTCTTTTTGATGAAAATTCCATTTTGTATCCAATGGAACTTTTCCTAGAATCATAGTTCCACCTTGATTGAGTGAAACTTCTCCCATGTAACTCTACCCTTGGTGTGTTGTTCCGTTCTAATAGGAATTAGAACCTCAAATTTTCAAAAACTGAGGAGATTAGGATGGAATGGTGTATCATCGCAAAAAAGGAAGACTCACCAAAAAGGTTGGGTTTGTTCATGAATTAATGGACTCTTAACTTCTATATATGTGAGGTTCTCACTTCATTTGTAAAAAAACTAAAGTGTATCATTCATTATTGATAATCGTTTCTTATTGTGCAACAAGGTTACCTGTCTAAACACTAATGTTGCTTGAAGTCTCTTGTGATCCTCATGTCTGATTTCTAATCTCAACATAGTATTGAAGTTGAGGCATTGAGACTCCATTATGGATTTCTCATGCTCCAAGCTTGTAAGTGGAATTCATTTTTTATTCATCGTTCAAAAGAGTATTTTTTTCAACATATACTTATATTAGCATCTGAAATTGGTGATTTCATAAATAGTATATGGAGAAATTGTATATTTTCTTTCTAGCATTAAGGTTTACTAGTCTTGATCTTGGATCTACACTACAATAGTACTCTTAAAGCAAAAAAAAAACATAAGTTATGACAATAAGACATAGAGTCTTATAATGTACCTTAGTTACGACAACAAGACATGGAGTCTTATGTACCTTTGGACTTCCCTAATATTTTTGTTGTTTTCTCAAAGATTGAAAACGTCGAGGTTACACTTTCATGCGGGTGCCAATTGGAGAAGAAATAATATTTTTGGTTTTAATTTCACTGACAAGCAACTATTGGAGAAGAAATAATATTTTTGGTTTTAATTTCACTGACAAGCAACAACTCTTTGTTACTCCACTTCACTTGGATATTGGATGCAATCTCATTACTTTGGAATTTTCAAGAATATTTGGAATCCCAACAATAGAAAGGTGATAACTAAAAGGTGTTGGTCTAAGACTAAGCGATCCCCTCTCATTCCCTCATTCCTTTGTGGAAGGGTTTGAAAATTTGAGAGAGAAGAAGAACCAAGTATTGCACTACTTTATTCCATACTTTCTATGTAATTCTCAAGGGACTTAATTGTGGAGTAAGATCGTTGAATATTCTCTTAAGGAATCCTTGTGTCGACTTCAAAATTATTAAACCAATGGTGTTAATTTTTTTGTATTCCCATGGTTAAGGAATGTTTGAGATTGTGTCGTTAATGAAGCTATTTTGGTATATCCTTAACATTGCTTTCGGTGACATCTTCATTTTCCATTCCTTTGGCCTTTTGGTTATGTTTTATGAGGATGTGCATTACATCCATGTGGGAGAATTTTTCATTTCCCTACTAATGACTTTGAATAACTCTACCAACCCTAAGATTTTGGAAATTGTACCTTTGTTTTAAGGCTTCTATCACTACCCTTGAATTACCTATGTATATTTCTCCTCCACTCATGTGTTTAGATATTATTTGGAGCCCTTTCAAAATTGCCAAATCTTCTATGAAATTGTTTGTATTGATGTTCACACTCCAAGTGTGCTTATAAAGTTTTTTGTCTCTATAGTTGAAAATTGTCCCTCGTGCTCTCATTGGATTGGTGTACCCCTTGGTTGAACCAATGAACATTCGCACATACTTATTATGGGAGAAGAGGCACTGCTCAATGTTTCTCTCGAGTGGTTCAAAGGGGACAAGTTTGGTCGGTAATGAACACTCTATTTGGTCGGTCATGATTCTTTGATAGATTCTATTATTTACCGAATCAAGAAGACTATTCTCCTCTATCATGTTGTCATTTGGTATAGTGTTTTCAGTAATTGTTCCTCATCCCTTCATCTTCATAAAGTTGCTTGCCAACTTTGATTCCCTCTATTGGCATATTTTCCTCTTCATGACCTTTATTCTTCCAATGTGCACGAATGATTGTTATAGTGGTTCCACATCTTGGTTTTCCTAAAACTTCCATGTGGCCCCATTCTCCAAGCCATCCATTGACTCCCACCTTCAAGGATTCAACTTCCCTAGATCTTCCTAGAGGCATTCTCCCCAACCTTTATGCTTACTAATATATGAGCCTTTTGAAATGTCTTTGAGCTTCTCCTAGGGATTCCTTGTCCTCTCATATGGAGTAAGGATGACTCCTTTGTTGCGACTGCATACTCAAACAAGGTATCTTGAAATTGTACTAGATGATCTTATATCAAACCTAGGTCATTAAAATCACATCCTTATGCTTACAAGGTTCAATGATGCCTTCGTCTTCTTATACAATTGCCATTATTGTTGTTGCAACTTCATCATCTTCAATGCCACTACTATTATCTTAATCATTGCATTGCATAACCCTTTGCAACAAAATCAATTCATAACATATTATCCCAATTAGTGAAATGACTTAACCCTGAAGTAGATGAAGTGTATGTATAGATGGGCCTGACAGGTTCTTTCTGCATTGTTTTCTTAGGTATTTCTTTCATAGACTACTTCTTCTTGGGTGTCTCTTCCATAGGTTGTTTCTTCTTAGGTTTTGAACCTTTTCCCTTTGGTGTCATTTAGTATATGTACATCTAGTATATATACATAATAAGGAAAATGGTGCCATTATTTCAAAATTAGTACAAAAGTCTAAGAGCATATTAGAATTGACTGGATTTTCTTCATTATAAAAAATTATATCCAAGTTTATGGTAAGTTTGAAAAGCACTAGTTGGGAAATTAGATGAAGTCTTGGAGATCGTTTTTAAACTCGACTAACAACCATTTCTCCCATGTTTGAATCGAATGCTAGCTCTGTTAATAAATTCGATGTTGAATTGTGAGATCTCGAAGGATTTGGTTGATTGTCAAATGTGTGGACAATTCAAACAATATTTGCCATAAATGCAAATTCAATGCCATAAATGTTCATTGGAGTTTTGGAGTGAGAAGGTGTTGAGGTTGATTGGAGGTCGGATTGGGATTTTCATTGTTGTGGATGAAAAATCATGGTCTATCTAGTACAAGAATATGGCAAAAGTTATGGTGGAAGTTGACATGTGGGAAGTGTTATCGATTGAATTGCAGATTACCAGAGGAAATTCAATATTACTGTAACCATTGGACTAATGGTGGGTATTGTTTTGTTGTTTGAAATGTCGGTACGTAAGGCACTTTTAGAAGGATTTCCCTGTGCATAAACACTTCTGGGATTCTAAAAGTGTGGATAAGGAAGCGAGTGGTTTCGAGGGATCCGATATCAAAGCATCAGGTCTCACAGAAGATAGTTCTGATCGAAAGCAATGAAATTTTGTCTTCTTTGTTGACTGGTTGGAAATTTTGCTCATCTAATGCACAAGGATTATTAAGGGGGATTATTTCTAGGTGGAATGGGAGTTTTGACATTGTTAATACGATGTGTATTGATTTAGGCATTCTATTAGAAGGAAGGGCAAGAGATTTGGACTAGGCATTCAAGATAGTAAACATTTATGCAACTTATTCTGGGATAACCTTAGAGCACAACATATTTTGGTGTGGGATAATGTGATACTAGGTGGGGATGTGAATCTAACTCTGAATGCTAGAGAGGTGTGGAGTGAGGTTGCTCAACCTGACCCATTGAGAGATTTCTTCGTACAATTGTTTGAGTACCTAAATTTGGTTGATATAGAACCACAAAAGGTGGTACCTACCTAGAGAAACTCTGGGAGTGGTAGGACTAGAATTTCAAAGAGGATTGACCATTTCCTTGTCGCATAATGGATCCTAGATTTTATCAACAAGTATGAATCTTGGGTTGGTTATGGAGGTTTATCAAATCACGTGCTTGTTTTGCTTCAATTATAATTGATGAATCAAAAACCCCCAATGCCTTTCAAGTTCAATCATGTATGGCTTAACGAGGAGGGTTTCTAAAATCTGATAACCAAGGTATTTTTCAAGGGCGAAATTTCATCAATTGACTATTTTTTGGCCATTTTTTGAAGAAAAAAGTATTCACCAATTTGGTTAAAAAATCGTCTATTTTTACATAAACTTATTAAATTGATAATATTCACCAAAAATTTACAAGTTTTAATAGTAAATTATATGTTTTTTATTGAATATTCACCTACATATCTATATGTATGATTTTTCAATCCAAAATAGTCACCTAGAATATTATACATAGGTATATTATTTGAATCCTTAAAAAATACTCTGCTAGTAACAGAGAATTGGAAAGGATATGAAAAAGTGAGTGAAGTGTCAACTATGCAACAATTTTCCAATAATTTGGTTTAAGTAAAAATATTGGCAGTGAATTGGGTTAGGGAGGAAACAAAATCAAATTCTGAAGAGTTGAAGAAGGTCATGGATGCTTTGCAAGACCTCTTCAAGGAAAACTCCAGTGGGGATTTTTTAGTTGAGGAGATTTCTAGTCTGAAATCACTTGAAGATAAAAATAAACATTTGTTAGATCTAGAGGAAGTGGAGTGGAGGCTTAAAAGCCGAGCCATTTGGCTAGTAGAGGGAGATAACAACACAAATTTCTTTCATAAATTTGCATCCCATAAAAAGAATTACAATACCATTTTAGAACTAGTGGGATCAGATGGGGTTAGTAGCCTTGTCTAGTAAGCATCACTTCCACTATTTGTTCAAGTAAAATGATGAAAATAATAGAGGGGAAGTTATGAAGGTAGTTGTATTGTTTCCAAGGTTTTTTTACAAAGAGATCAACACAATAATGGAAGTTGAGGTTACCAACAAAGAGCTCAAATTTGTCTTGAGATCTTTCAAGAAGTACAAAAGTCTAGGGTTGAATGGCTCGATGGTTGAATTTCGTCTTGGCTTTTATGAGTTATTGGAATGTGATATTCTTAGGGTGATTGAAGATTTGAGAAGGGCAAGAAAAATGTTGGGTGCTTTAAATGCTAGTTGTTTAGCGTTAATTCCAAAAATGAATGATCCCTCAACCTTTGAGGATTTTAGGCAAATTTTCCTATGTAATATGATCTACAAGATAGTTTCAAAGATTATTTCCAACAAAATTAAGCATGTAATCTCCTAGGGGTTCCTCTTCTTCTCATATGGAGTAAGGATGACTCCTCTGTTGCAGTTGCATACTCAAACAAGGTATCTTGAAAATGTACTAATGATCCTATATTAAACCTCCTAGGTCATTAAAATCAAGTCCTTGTGCTTACAAGGTTCAATGAAGCCCTCATATTCTTCTACAATTTCCATTGTTGTTGTTTCAACTTCATCATCTTCAATGTCACTATTATTATCTTAATCATTGCATTGCATAACCCTCTACAACACAATCAATTCAGAACATATTACCCCAATTGGTGAAATATGTTAACTCTGAAGTAGATGAAGTGTATGTATAGATGGGCATGACAGGGTCTTTCTACATTGTTTTCTTAGGTATTTCTTCCATAGGCTACTTCTTCTTAGGTGTCTCTTATATAGGTTGTTTCTTCTTACGTTTTGAACCTTTTTCCTTTTGTGGCATCTAGTATGTGTACATCATCAGCCAAATGGTGGCATTATTTCAAAATTAGTACAAACGTCCAAGAGTAGATTGGAATTGGGTGGATTTTATTCATTTTATATCCAAGTTTATGGTAAGTTTGAAAAGCATTGGTTGGGAAATTAGATGAAATCTTGGAGATCCTTTTTTAACTTGATTAGAAACCATTTCTCCCATAATTTATGAATAAATGGTGTCAACATTTGCGAGGTACTTCTTCACCATTCTAATTACCATTCCACATACATAGTTTAGTCGAATACAATGATGCAATTTTTTAGGAAAAAGGATAATCAGTACATTTGAATGCCCTAGCCTCTGGAGTTTTGAATATCACAAAGGAATTGCAGACAGAGGTTATAGAGCATTCACAATGATATGCCCTAGTAATTTGAATAGATTCGCACTGAAAGGAGAGAGTAAAAATTCAAAGGTTGATCTTGCTTGCTTTGATTATAATTGTGAGCTAATTACAGTGCAAAAATAATGAAATTTGAGGCCAAATCAAAATTGAGAGAAGAAAACTAGCCAAAAAGGTGGAGACTTACCCATAAATGTAAATCGAATGTTGTTCAACAGTCAATGTGAAATTCAGCTATGAAAGTTTGTCCAAAGCTTCCTGAACTCCAAATACGCAGACAGTGAAAACTTTGTAACTCTATTGATTACTATAGGTGATAGGATAGAAATGTGAAGCTTTGGCAAGGAATTCAAATGTTTAAATCGAACCCTAGCTCTATTAATAAATTCAATGTCAAATCATGAGATACCGAAGGATTTGATTGATTCTCAAATGTGTGGAGGATTCAAACAATATTTGTCGTAAATGTAAATTCAATGCTATGTGGGTCGATTGCAAAACTGAGAGTTTGCAAGTTTTGAAGAGCATTATCGGATGAATTTCAAAAGTGCAATGTGATGTGTTTTTCCAAGTTGATAGGGAAATAATAGAAACTTCAAATTGATTCATTAAATTTTATCAATAATTCTTTTATCATTTTAATGAAAAAAATAAATTTTAGAAATTGAGCATCGTGAGCCCCACAACTAAGACCACCCTTCGACATATAAGCATTATATACAATACTTGTATGTAAGTATTGGATACCCTTGAACGTATCATGAAGAATTACAGGAAATGGTCTATGGTGATGGGTTTCGATAAGAGAATAGGGTTTTTACAGGTGTAAGAATCTTATCATCGTCAAGGGGCTCTTGTGGTTACTTCAGTCTAGGGTCCACGCTATTATGGATTACAGAGAAAATGTCGTAGACTGTGGTGAGGATGGCCTCGTATCCTCATCGCCCGTATTTCAGACACATGAGGAGTTGATTCGTATCCTCATCGCCCGTATTTCAGACACATGAGGAGTTGATAGATATGTAGGGAATCTAGGGTATTTAAGGATGATATGGATTTTGTGTTGGAGGTAATCCCATCGACAACAAATGGTAATAAGAGGATTAAGAAATATCTTTTTTTAGAGGATGAAGGATATGAAGAGGATGGAAATTTCAGGGAAGGAAAGATAACATGTATGCTTCTAGTTCAGGGGGGAATTCGGGTGAAGCTGAGGGTGGTTTAGGTTTGGTAATGGAAACAAAGGCCGACATACTAGAACCAAAGAATGATTAGGCTGCGGCTAAACCTAGTTGCAAGAAGAAATGTGTGAGGAGTAGGAAGGATCGAGTGGCAATGGTGTTGGCACAGAAAATTGGCATGGAGAGGATAGAAGGGATTTGTACCGAAGCGTTGGTAGTCCATTTCACCAGAAAAGTTATGAAGGGGGGCTCGTTGAAGTAGTGGTTGGAGATGGGATGGAGTAGAGTCTTGGGATATTGTTCATGATTCCATCTATTGCTAAGAGGGTGGATTTGTTTTGAGTTTAAGCGGTTGGAGGATGTAGACATTGTCTTAAAACAATATTGTTTATGGGGGGCCTCCAGTGTTGTTCTTGGCAGGTGGAAGCCTGACCTTGATCCTCGTAGAAAACCCCTTCACTTACAACATATTTGGATTCTCATGCCTGGTTTTTTGTTGGAGTTTTTGAGTAAGGAGGTGTTGAGGTTGATTGGAGGTCAGATTGAGCGTTTCATTGTTGTGGAGGAAAAATTATGGTCTATCTAGGACAAGAAGTGTTAGGAAATGAGACACACTTCCATGCTAAACATAGCAGAAGAGACGAAGAAATATTTCTTCAATAAAGTAAATGACACAACAATCACACAGTACACAGAGATTTTACCATGGAAACTCAAACCAGGAAAACCAGTATTCCTTGAGCGTTCTACTCCTTATTGTCTTATTCATTCAGAATAAAAGGTTACATGTCTAACCT
>CBVK0100650791.1:0-10138 GCA_900067695.1 Picea abies
TTATATATCTTTGATGAATGTTTAACTACAATTTAGTACAACATCTACTGCAGTTAAGAGTTATTTGGTCATCTAATTGTTTACGGTTTTTCCTCTATGCTTGTTATTAGCAAGCTCAAGAACTGTAGATTATTCAGATTACTATATTTTTATCCTTCATCAAAGATCTCTTGTCTTTCTTCTCCCCCTGTTGCAAAGTGATATTCCTCCATGATTGATGCCTCACATTGTTTAAACAATTTTATGTTCTTCTCCCATCACTTTCATGATTTTTGAATTTGACTCAGGAACGAGAAACGACCTTTGAAACTGTTATATTATTAATTTAAGTTTGGGAATTTTTCTCTTATAATCTAAAATAGAAATAGAAAACCTTGAAAACTGAGTAATAGATTTTTTAACCTTTATCCCTCATGACTGTACCGGTTACAAGATAACCCAATATAGAACCCGACCTTTTAGATCAGACTAGCATTGCTTTAAAATTATTTAACATTATCTTACAAATAGCAAACACCCGGGTTGAATTAGAACATTCATGGGCAACAATTGAACGAGATATAAGCATCCAGGAACACTGGGAAGCTAGACAGAGACAGTTAAGAAACCAACCATAGCTTCTCTCTTTAGTAACTAACACATTTTATACTGTAACTGTCTCTACCTTTTTTAGGATGCCTAGACTTTATATTTTAAAGCCTTAAGTATAAACTCTGGAACAACACACTCTTTGAACAGGAAGGTCCTGCATCATACGTGCTTTCACTCTTTACAAATGAAGGACCTTCATCAAGCTTCATAGGAGTAGCTTCTTACTTGTTGTATCCAAAACTAGATTTATCATTTGGTGATCTTTGACTATCCAAGATCTTATCTAGGATTGTAGAGTTGTTCGTGAACTTGAAATGGGTTTTTGACTTCTCAACTTTCTTTCTAAGATAAAATTTTTTTGCTTCCAGCTTATGACATGGCTCTTCCCTTTCATTTGACTAGTTCTTCACTACCTCCTCTCTTCTTTTGGCTTCTTCAAGTTGGGTCTTCAGATTGACATTGCTTTCTCTTATTTCTTCTAGATCTGCAAGGCTTCTGCTAAGCTCATCATGTTCCTTCTTCTTTTCTTTTTCTTGACTGACTTCATTCTTCAATATCTCGATCTCTTCTTCCTTTTCTTCTAAGTGAATATCTTTCTCAGATATGACCTTTTCATTTTCATTGAAAATTTCCTCTATTTCCAAGATATGCTTTTGATTCTTTTCAAGGAATTCTCTAGTGTACTCATAAAGATAGCTATAGTCTGAATCACTATGGTCATATTGGTAATTAACAAAACCCCAATCAATTTTATTTTTAATCTCTGAAAATTCTTCTTCTACTTCTTCCATGGGATAAATGCTAACAAAAATTTCTTCTATTGTATCTGAATCTTCTTCTTTACTAGTAGGGGAACATTCAACATCAACATTATTTCAATCAGAAGATTATGGAGAGCCTTTACCTTCATTTATGGCCGAGTCTTCCTTCTCATCCTTGATAGGGATGTCTTTGGTGTCTTCTATTTTGATTTGATACAACTTTTCTAACTTCATCCATACGTCCTTGGTGGATGTGCATAGTCCCATGCTTGCTTTGATGGTATCTGATAGTCCATTGAAAATAATATTCAATGCCACTTCATTGTTCTTCCTTCCTCTTCTTTGGGTTGTGAACTTGGATAGATTCTTTGAGGCAATGGGTCCAAAAATACCTTCTCCTTTTGATTTCAAATACTCTTTCATACTTACTCTCCATCTCGAATAATCTGTCTCATCAAAGAATGGAACCTCATCTGTAGAGGGAACTGCTTGACCAACCATAAGTGTGTCCATGGATCTCCTTCAAGCTTGTTAGGATTATAGTGAAGGCTCGCTCTGATCCCAATTGTTGGACACACCAGCCACACTAAGAGGGGGGAGGGGTGAATTAGTGTGTGGACTTTTACAAATTTTTCTCACTAAGTCAAGTTAGCAACTATTTCAAAACACAATATTATGCATCATCATTGTAAGATTGAATGTAATTGTTCACCAATGACATTAATCAATAATAAAGAACAAACAATCCATAAGCACAATGAACACAAGAGACACCATATGTATGTGTAATATTTTTGTATTATGTTTTACATGTGACTACAATCATGGGGGTTTTATCAGCACCAACTAAAGTAAAGAGCACCAACTCTCAAGCAAGACTCATCTTACCGATATTATGCAATCTATCCAACTAGAATTGATCTAGAAGTACAACCAACCCAAATACAATTCATCCAGTTATTGTATCTGCTCCAACTCATAATCAAAGGTCTACAACAAATGCTCATCACCAAAATTCATCTTATATCTGAAATTTGCACCTTGATTGTTCCAAAGGATCACCATACCAGAAGTCATCGACCTCAAGTGCAGATCCATTTATTCACCCACTCACTCCCCCTTTTAAAATGAACCAAGCATAGTTGTATTTATACTCTTTCATTCTCAACTCTAGTTTAGTTTTAGGGTCGACTTGTGCCACAAGTTACAACTAAATTTCCCACTTACAACAACTTTGGGAGCAATGCATAACCACCATTGACCATCATTCTGGGTTTTCAACTTTAAACCTGGCACACCACCTATCACCGAAAAGGGCACGATGAGTTCTAACCTTCATATGCTTTCAACAACCATCTAACCTATTTTGATAAATCAATCATAGGTATGGATCGATTTCTTTTCTCTCTGCGAATGTTGCAGAAATCAAATTATGTAGAGGCGCTTCCTTCAAGCCATTTACATGTGACCATATGCTTATTAATTTAGGAAATGTTCCCAGCTCCTCATGGCTTATGTGTTTGTAACCCATGACCGAGGGATGTGTTGGCCCTTGACCAAGTTTTGAGGATCCTTCTTCATGTTTGAACTATTTTGGGACTTCGACTAGCTATCGAAGGTGAAGTGCAAGTTGAAGGGGAGATCGCGGGATCTCGGCCCCTTGTTTAGGGATTTTTGGGTTTTGGTCTTATGTAACGGGTATGGGGCCCCTTGTTTAGGGATTTTTGGGTTTTGGTCTTATGTAACGGGTATGGGGATATCGGCCCATGGTTTTACCCATGTTTAGGCCCATTTTGTAATGTATAAATAGAAAGCTAGGCGATGTAAGTAGGGGGTGTATGTGATGCTGAGTGTTGAGACGATATAGGAATTTGCATGATGATATGCTAAGTGCAAGTAATAGTTGTACATGCTTTGTGCATGCTGTGTGAATCTTGCAAGGATAAGTGCAAGTGACTGTAAGAGATTGAATATAATATTTGTGTTGTAACCTAGCTTGGGGAAGGAGGATCTGGCAAGGTGCGCACAGATCTCCTATCCTATGCGGAGTAGGATTTTGTGGCTTTGTACATGTAGAAGATTGAGAGAAGATAATAAAGAAGAAGAAGAGTTGGTGGACGTAGCCCCAGGCTGGGGGTGAACCACGTATATCCTATGTTGCTATGATTTGTGTGATGTATTGATGTGCTATGTGTTTACTTTCATAGTGCTTTGATGTAAGATGAATGATAGATAGATTTGTGATGCTTTGTGCTTAATAATATGGATGAATGCTAGATCTAACCTATGTGAATGTGCTTAGTGCCTAAATATACTAGATACTATTTAAATAATGATGAATTGTAACTGCTAAGTGATTTGATAGAATATTTTAATCACAGATCTGTGTCCTAGATAAGGTTGCAGACATTGGAGTCCTGCAACCACCCCTACCTCTACCTCTGGTGAGAATTCATGTGCTTCGTAGGTGTTGCTGAAAGGGATGGTATTTAGGGTTTTTTTGGTGCGCTCTTGAGCATTGAACCCTGGGTCTGCCCCTGTGCCAACACTTTTGTGAATTGTATCCAAGCCAACTCATTGATACTGCATTGTGTTTACTGAGATCGACACCTATTCTATTGATTTGAGCACCCATTCATTAATCTAAGTTATCTAATCTTGAGCATGTATGTCAAACTAACTCAATGCAGATGAAAAGTGTGTAGAATAAGTTATAATTGATTTAATGGTTGAGAAATTAATGTCCACAGGAATTCAAGACTCATCGACGAGAGGAGTGCAAGCCTCCCTGTCGATTGCTCACGGATCCAGACCATCTTGATCTACAGCAGAGAAGAGAACCAAGCATCGATATGACTTGGTGAATGCAAAGTTAATCCCGACTATCCTTCCCAACAACATCATGCCTTTGGCTAGAACGGTGTGTCGTGACAGTGTACCGAGGGATTTCAATTATACCATGGTTACTGCGTACCTCCCGAAGGGGATACATGCAATTAGAACACAATAGGATAAGATCGCGACATTGAAATTCAACGACTTCAACCTAGGGGACCACAAGAATTACAATATGCTTTCACCTCACAGATAGTTGACTAGGATGAAGGGGAAGAAATCGAAAATAATCTCTGATCCATGGACTATGAACCTTGCGCAGTCCACCATCCTGAATGTGATGAAGGTTCCACATTTTGGAAGGCACCAAGAGGTTAGTGCATGTGTTAAGCTCCTATTATCATGTTACCACGAAAACTACCTATGGATAGATAGGCACATCACAGTCGATCTGACACTGATCTATCAGATCACTGGATTGAGCATGCAGGGACCTGACCCACAAGACTTCTACCCAGGGAAGGTTGTAGAAGCATGCAGGGACCTGACCCACAAGACTTCTACCCAGGGAAGGTTGTAGACCGCGCATTGGCATAGAGAATTAAAGACACATATGGCAATGTATAAAAGGGGATGCAAGGCTACAAGGTAGCTTCCATCCAGAATGGTGCAGTGCACCTAGCCTGCCAATTAATCACAGGAAAGCTGGTAAGAAAGAACAAACCTACGCAGGTCACAGGGTTCATTGTTGACCTTGTTGGCAAATGTGTAGAAGGAATCCAAATGAACTGGGTGAAGTACTTAGTCAACCAGCTCGAATTGGATTTCCACGAAGCTCAGGATCAGGGCTATGAGTTCCATTTTAGTTGGTTACTGATCCTCATAGCATTTACTACCTGGGAGATGCCAGAAGGTGCGAACTTACTGGACATTAAGCCATTCGAGCCAATAAATGTGAAGTTCACCACGCTCTGGTACTCGAGCGATATGGGAAAATAGTGGTAGTCAAACGTAGTATTTCACACATAATATCTCTAATTGAAGAAGGCTATTGATGTTGTCCCTTGTATGACATTGAACACCCTGCATCGGTTCAGACCCCTCATGAAGTTATGCGCAGATCAACACTTTATTTATATCACTGCATGTGCAGACGAGCATAAAGAAGAGCTCCAGTCATACTATAAGCTCATAGAGGAGGACCTCGAGGAGATAACCAAGAAATGGTCTGCAGAGCTCCTTATCCCTGCTGACCTTGCAGAAATGTCTGATCCCAAACTAATTGGCAGCTCAAAGGCCACTCATGAAGAACGTGACACACTTGGAACCAGTAGAAGGAAGAAGATAGAAGAGGTACAAAACCTGAGAAGCGCATAAGAAGAGACCGCTTTAGAATCACCAGGACGAGGAGGTGATGATGAAGTAGATAAAGAGGAGACCATTGGAAAAGATGATCAACAGAAGAAAGGTGAAGTAACACTGCCTAGGGATCATGTTGATGAGACCGATCCCTCTAAGAAAAGAAAGGTTTCCCCCATGAAACCCACCTCGAGGAAGAAATACAGAGCTAGTAAGACCAAGTTGCAGACTATGCTCAGTCTTGATGACTTCAACTTCATCATCATAGTCATATCATATGCCTCACAGGATATTATGCAGAACACCGAGGCCAAGCAATCAACAGTGTATGAATATAGGATTGAGACTGAAATCATAGGGGTACAACAAACCCTTCAATCTAGCCACAAAGTATCCATTATGTTGCAATGGTTATCCATCGTTTATTTTAAATGTTGTTTTCCATTCATCTCCTTCTCTAATCCTAATCTGATGATACCCTTTTTCAAATCCAATTTTGCAAAATACTTAGCACCACTTAAGCAATCCATCAAATCATCAATTCAGGGTAATGGAAATTAGCACCACTTAAGCAATCCATCAAATCATCAATTCAGGGTAATGGAAATCTATACCTGATTGTAATTTTATTTATAGATCTGGAATCTATTCACATTCTCCATCTTCCATATTTCTTTTGGCTTAGCACTATAGGAACTACACATGTGATCAAAATTTCTCTAACAACTCTTGTACATGGTTTCTTATATCCTCATTCTCCTGTGGGGTCATTCGATAAGTTGATTTATTTGGAAGGTTGTCCCCTGGAATTAAATCTATATGATGACTGATACTTCTTAATGGAGGTAATTCATTTGATAAATCATCAACCACAATATGAGAAAATTCATCCAACAAAACTTTAACTTCTTTAGGAAGATCATTTAAATTTTTACTAGTGAGAATTACCTTTGGTTTACCAATCAGGTAAAAGTGTACCTCTTCCTTTTTAATGTCTTACATAAAATATTTTCCAATAACCAACAATACCTTTGAGTTGTTTTCTTCATTTGCTCCTTCATCCTTCAATGGTAAGAGAGTGTGTTTTCTCCATATTTATCAAATGTGTATGTGTTGTTCCTTTCATCATGTATTTCCTTTCTGTCATACTACCAAGGTCTACCTAGAAAAATATGACACATACCCATGGGCATAACATCACAAAGTATCTTGTCCTTATAGATTCCAATCTGAAACTCCACTTCACATTGTTCATTCACTATCAGTTGATGTCCCTTTTGCATCCATGACACCTTATACGGAACAAGGTGTGTTGTCTTTTTCAAAGCCAACTTTTCAACCATCTCTATAGACAAAAAATTATTAGTACTTCCATTATCAATAATGACTTTACAACATTTACCTTTTCTTTTGCAGAAGATTCTAAAGAGTGTTTTCCTCTATGCGGGTTCCTTAATCTCTTTCAGTGGTTCATCAATATTCTCTTCATCATCAAAGACTCTCCAAATTATGGTACATTCTCATGTACATATGACTCCACACTTTCTTCTTCTTCTTGAACAACATTTGCACTTCCTCTTCTAGGGGAAGCAATTTATGTACATTCATATGATCTATGCCAAAACTTATTACATCTAAAAAATCTGAGAGAATATCCCCTACCTCTTTGATAAGGTTTTCTCCCTCTTAAATCACCACCTCTTTGTGACTGTTCTTGTTGTCGGCTTCTACCTTTGGAGTTGAAGATCTTCCTCTATTAGCTTGTTGTCCTCTGCCTCTTGATGAACTGTGACCTCTACTTCTTCGATTCTGCTTTCTTGCTTGTTTTTATTTTTCCTTAAGATCAAACTAATATGCTTATTCAACTGTGTTAGGAGATAAAATTCCAATTTCATCTTGGATCTCATATATTAATCCATTAAGATATCTAGCAATTTTCTCATGATTCTGAGTCTATATGACCAGCTCTTATATTCAATTTATAAAACTCTTCAGTGTATTCTTTAACTAGCATACCTCTCTGCTTTAAATTATGAATTTCTCTAAAAATATTAAGTTTATAGTCTTGGGGCATGAATTTACCTTTCAATTTTGATACCATTATGTCCTAGCTCTTGATTCTTCTCTTGCCTTTGTTGTGCCTCTCAACTTGTACTCCATCCCACCAAAGTAATGCATGTCCTTTCATCCTTGTCACAACAAATATTATCTTTTTCTCATCAGGCACTTTTTCATATTCAAAGTACTTGTCCAAAGTATTGATCATGTCCATCAATTCATCTAAATTCAAGTTGCCTTCATACAATGGCACCTCCATTCTTGGTCTAGAGATAACTCCCATGATGGCTCTGATTAATTTTTCTTCAACACCTTGTTCTTCAGGCTCTACTCCCTCTTTATCTTCTACAACTTCTTCTTCTTATCTGACATTTCCCACGTCAACACCTCTTCATTGAGAAATTTCCATTGCCTCCAATCGTACCAAGAGATTTTCCATTTCTTCAATGACTTGAACATTTGCAACAAGTCTTCCTCGACCTTAACCTCTTCCTCCTTGTATTCTAAAGGCCATCTTCAATTATCCTTTCTTGGATGTTGTGCTGATACCAAACTGATGACAAATATGGACTGATTCTTTCTCTTAGAACTCTAATAGTTATGTAGAGATTATTAATTGAACTAAAAATCAAATTAACAGAAAAATTAGAAATTACCTTAAACATGCACTAATGTTATTTCCTTTATCATGCAACCATACGCTAGAACCAAGGGCTTAAAATCAGACACTGAACTTATTGATCATATGACCATATTCTAAGATCCACGAGCTTATGCGCAGATGTGCATGATCAATATAGGTCATTGATCTCGATCGCGAGACTTTTCTGGACCATTGATGGTTCTCAATACAAATCCTTGGCCACCCCTGAACCTAACGTCAACCTGATGTATCTTGGTGTTAGGACATCGTATTGTTTTACAAACTTCAACACCTTAAATCTCCGATGGCCACGGTTGAATGTGATGAGATTCGTCAATATTCGGATGCGACGATTTAATCTCAATTGTCCAATTATTATAAAGGGTTTCTTATGTGGGTCATGCTATAACCTCATGTAGAACCATGTGGATGAGTAAAGGGATGCCACATATTTCAAGCCCCCAGACCTTGGGGTCTCAAACCTCCTAGTGTTAACTCCCTCGTACTTTGTTGGTATGTGCTCACTCCACACCGTCGATCTACACTCTCGATCAATGGTCAGATCTGAAGCTTGTGGGTCCCCTTTAATACTTCAACAATATCATTTAAAACAACATCATCATCGATCCTATCATGATTGAATATGGATCATTATCCACCTTATAAAAATTCTCCTCGCCATTATAAATGTGCCATGTGTGTCATATTTTAGGACTTCAGGTCTATTCAAAGAAATAAACAACAAGAAAACGTCGATGCATGATGCCCGCAATGTTGTGAGATGCCATTTTAATATTGACCATTCACGCCTCAAAAAATAAACACGTATGGATTTAACATGGTTTTGGTTCAAATATGGAACCCTTCTGCTTACAATCCTTAAAAAAAAACACGTATATTCTCAATCCAAAATGTACAGGAATTAAAATTCACAATTGTCTCTTTTTATTTAATTGATCGAAGGAAATAAGATTATATGGGAAGCTCGGTTATTTCCCAATCTATGCACACTTTCACACTCACAATCTACACTTTTTCCACACACTCACACCACTTCTCTCTTTTATCAATTTTTTAATACAATAAGGACCAGACCGATCCAATCCATGAAGATAGTATCGAATCTGACCAAAATTACACAAAATCTCTACTTAGCCTATAACAACCTGATTTTGATGTTGTAAGATAGGATATGATCCAAACATAATTCCTAATTTATCTAATTGTTCCACCTCCTCTTACATTCGTTTAAAAACTACCTTCTTCTTGAACACCCGTGACTATTACAAAATAATCAACAACAGTTACAATGAGGAAACCAACTTCCTCTTAGAAAGTTCATAAGACCTTAGAGGTCAAATACTAGATTGTTGTAGAAGATGCTCTTGCATCAATGTTTATGGAGGAATGATTTGGAAAATGGTATGGTAAAAGGGAACTAAGAGAATTTTTGGCTTTGACATTTGTTATCTATTGGGAAATCTCCTTGGCGAGGGACTCTTGTATTTTTGAAGAATTGTTTTAACCTCCTTTTCAAATTATTTCTAGAGTTGAATCTCTAGTTTTTGGCTGTAAATATGTCACAAAAACAAAACCTCCAAGGGAAATAGGTGACCTTCAGGCAGATAAGTCGATGCCTTTGAAGTTTGATGAGAGCATTGTTCTTGCTTGGTTACTGGGGCACAGGTTTAATTGGTCTCTTGCTTGGCAATTGTGGGAAGAGTCTTGTACTCACCTATTCATTGGAAGTTACAATCTATTGAAGCTTGCGTTCCCGATAACAAATGTTATTTATCTTGGTTAAATCGTGATGTTTTATTTTTTATGAATGCCCCTGTGTTTGAAATGTCTGATGCTCGAATTGAATAATACTACCCAGAATGAAATTAAA
>CBVK0100650816.1:0-17143 GCA_900067695.1 Picea abies
ACTAGGTGCCAAATTCAAACCAACCTTCCTGAGTTAGTTGAAGAAGGATATATTTGACTATAGCCAGAAGTAGTTTTGGACCAGCGTGAGAATCACATGCATCAGAGAACCATCAAGAAAGTGCTAGTCTAGTGGAAAGATACGAATCCAACAGATGCCACTTGGGAACCAACTACCATTTTGCAACAGTTTCCTCATCTCAGGCCTTGAGGACAAGGCTATTTTTAAGGGGGCATACATTTAGGGTTTGAACCCACACATAGGTAGATTAATATAATAGGATGTAATAAAGGTCAATATTAATAAGGCCTTTCAATAAAATAGAATAAGGCAGATGTAAGAAGACTTAATAGAATCTTCTTCTTCTAGAAGGATCTTCCTCTAGATGCTTCTCTTGATAGGCATATTTAGTATAAATAAGGGTTGAGGGTATGAAAACCCTAGCTTGGATATTATTGTAATAGAGCATTGCTCGATTAGAGGTTGCCCCCTCGAAGAGGCTTGTGAACATTGCTTTCTGAACCAAAGTGTTATTTCTGTTGTTGTTCTTATATCATTTATGTGTTATTGTGGAGATTATGCTGGATATATTACTATTATTCTACCATTTCTAGCATTTTATTTCTGTTATGTATATTTATTATATCTAGTATCTTGCATATTCTCTTCATAGTATAACTCTTCCTAATGTATTATCTTTTTCTTTTTGTTCCTTTCATTTCTTTCCTTCCTATTACTAGCTGGTTTCACCTGTCAATACACTTTACTTCTGAGTAATATGATTTACAATGAATCCATCTTCCTTTCTACAATTCCTTCTAAGATCATGATTTCATCCACTATCATGTATCTTCTTTGTTGATGTCAAGTATAATATTCTATCCCTTCCAATCATCTATATCCATATGTCATAACAATTTTCCATGACTCTACAACACAACTGCACACATTGCTGACTAATCTGCCATTTCATCGTTCTAAGAGCTTCTTCAAATCTGTTGTAACTGATCACTGCATATTCCTTTTTTTCAAGATGAATCAAATATGTCTACTAGTCTGCTATGTATTCAAATCAAACTTTGTAAGTATGTATTGGGATAAAAATTGCTTCTTGCCACAAGACATTTTTCACCTCTGTCATAAAACCATTCTAAATATTCCTTCCCAAAATTTGCAAACAAACACTTCAAAATGCTCAAAATATAGTTATCTAATTTGTAACTACTGCTCCCCCTCTTTAACATTCACATTTACTAGGGTTATCCAAGTCGGATGGCTTAGAACAATGGATGAAGTTTCTTTGCTGTGAAAGTCGTCATTTACCTCTTATCTTGTAGATTCATCATGATATTGCACTACTGCAAATCCCAATAATATGATCTTTGGGATTACTTCATTCACCTACTCTTCATTTTCCTTCTCTTTTTGTTCTTTCTTTCTTCTCCAAACTTTCTTGTACTTGATATCAATGTTTTTCTTCATTGTATTCCACCAACTTGCTTAAGTAATTAAATTTCAAAAACTGGCGGAATTCAATAAATAAATTATAGAAAAAATATATGGGTTTGCTTCAAGACTAGAAACAAACTGAGTGGAGAACTAGTTCCTCCCAACCATAGACTTGAACAACCAAGATTACTTGTTCCTCACACCCCCAAGCCTAAATCATTATTCCATAGGGACTAAAAATAGTATAACCTTCTCCAGAAATATTAGACTTTGATTCTTTCTCAGAACCTTCAAACTCAAATTCTCCTCACAAGTACTCAATTGCATCTTGCCTCCTCTACACTTGTCTTTTATTTTTCACCAACTAAAAATATAACTTTCCTAGGTATTTTTTAAAGTTAGCCTCATCCCTAACCCTAGGAAATCTTCTTGTCCTAACTTTTTGCTAGATTGTTCCCTCCCATGCCACATCTTTTTTAGTAGGGTTCCACTTCGCCTCATGTAAACTAATTACTTTGGTGGTTTTTGTCCCTTTTCAGTCACCAATGGAATCATGATTTACTTTTTGTGCTAGATTATCTAATCAATTTGTTTCTAACAAAATAAATTAAAAATAATATTTAAAAAAAATATGCATCATCCTCATTGTTGATGATGATATAATTTTCGCATAAGTCTTTTTCCAATAATTTTCACAACATAAACTATAAAAATTAAGATATTATATGTTTATAAGTGGAGGGACATTACACAAATCTAAGCCAAACCCATGACCACAAAGGCATTCCCCTCAAGAAAATTATTGCTCTGATACCAAAGTATATTTTAACCTTATACAATTAATTAATGAAAATATATTCTTAATAATAATAAAAAAGATACAATAGTGCACACAAACACATTACACATAGATTTTAGCTTGGAAGTCCAAACCTGGAAATCTAACAACCTTTTTAGAATCACACCTATAATTCTTATACATGAACCACCTTTGTTGTTTACAATAAATATATATAAGATCTTGCATCTTCCAAAACACCTAATCAATTGAACCAGATTAGTTTACAAAAATAATTCCTTAACTGGAATTACAAAACCATCAATGAAAATCATGTCCTAGAAAACTACTAAAAACTAATGCAAAAACCCGCTAATTTTTTTTTCCGGAGGATTCTCCTCCTTGAAACCCCTGGATCAAGGGGATAGTGCCCCCTCATGGACCCCCCCCACCGGCCCCGCCCCCAAACTCGATGCAACATAGATACTAGGGTTCATTGTGGAAAGAATATAACACATATCGAACAATTATCCCCTACTTGAGTAGAGTGAAGTGAAGGTAAGGAGACTCACATAGTTGATTGTTGGATCTGACTCATACATACAAGAAAAACTACCTATCTAGTCAATGAAGGTGTTTATTCATCAAATATGCATCATTAAAGAAATCCCCTAGGCCATTGGCATTACTTCTTTTATCTTTGACTTTGTATTGGATTTCATGGGGCTTTGTATGGCCTTTCCTAGAAATAGTATTTGAAATATTGATGCACCTACAACCATTTAGAATGTTGAATAACCTTATACTATGTGGATTCTATGAAAAATGAAGTTATTTCATCATTCTCTTGGTGTACCCATAGTATATCCTTACAATATAGTGGATCTTGGGACATTTTTGGGGCAGAAGAATCCTATTGATTCTTCATATACTTAATCCATCCCAATCCTATTTAACCTCTTCACTGGTTCGATTTCCAGGAATTGAAACCTTAGAATTGTTTGGTTGTGATATTAAACTTTCTAGATGCATATCCTTTCAAAAAATGTTATGGAGGTATTCTAAATCTAGATGGAGAAGAAGACCTATTCAAGATAGATCCTTGATGTGGATATGTGGGTGAGATATAAGGTAATTGCAATGACCCTCACTACCATTTCAATGAATTTTTATACTAATTAAAACTGATATCATGGCTATGAGTAAAGGAAATTTGTTTCATGGTGTCACCATGTGATCACAAGGAACTATAATATTTGATCTATGTGAGTTGATAGAGATGAGGAATTTTATTAATGTGTGTGTGTTGGAACAATATTTTATTTTATTTCATGAGTGATTTTGAATTAGGAGCATTAAATATATTGATACAATGAAATACATAACGAGAAAAAGGATGGCCTCAATGTTAACCTAAGAAGACTAGGGAAAATATATAGAAAGAAGGAAAAAACACCTCAGGCAGTGGCCGGGACTTGAACCTATCACATGTCTCCTACCATTGTTGCTCCTCTAAAATTAAATGAGGAGAATAAATACAAGATGAGTTAAATTTTTTGAATATGAGAGAACAAAATGGTTGTATTTCACATTGGCCTTTGATATCACTGGCATGTGGCATGTTATTGACCTCCCAAATCATCAAGTTATTTTCCCAAAACATTGGAGGTTTGAGTTTAATAGACCTCCTTTTCCATGGATTTTAACAACCTATTTGATCCTTTCATTTATTAACAAGTCTCCAATCACATTTAAGACTTGGTGGGGGATTACTATTCACTTTGGGTAGAGCTAGAATTTTTCATTTTAAATTATTTTTTTATAATCGTTAAATTCCACTTTTAATACATAATATCATGGTATCACTTACTTTTTGGTTCATTTTTCTAGATATTCTAACGAAATTTCTATTATCATAATAATTTTTTAGTGATATTTGTGCATGTGTTTGATGCAAAGTTTCTTTCCATTTATATCATTTTTTATTTTTGTTTTTTTGTAAGGTGGAATCATAACTTAGTGGTTAATTGATAGTGAGCACAACTATCACACGATTCTAACCATCCCCACTATTCAAGGAAAACTACAAAAAAATATGAATGTATTTTCAAAGCAACTTGAAACCTATCTTGATATGATATGAAGATCAACAATTACTTTGAGAAGGGGAATATGAAGAAAATAATCGAAGCAAAAGTGAGGGTTATGTGTATCTGGTTCACACAGAGTAAAATGAAAATTGATAATCCTGTGAGTGGCATGATTTAGTTTAATAATTCTATAGGAAAGAATAAACATAGTCCAATAAATATATATGAGGATGAGAATGATAAATATATGTATGATATTTCATGATCCTCACTTTTTATATTATGTTATCAATAAATCCAAGAACCTAATCAAATTGCATTTAAATCCAAGAATGGTTGAACAACAAACTCTTAAGTTCTCCCCCACCGAGCTTCATCTTCAAATAGTGCTAGTTAAAATATATCCTTTTAGTGGCTAACCAAGACATGTGCTCACATGCAATACCATGCTAAAATGCACCATCAAAGGATTTTTTTTTTATAATTCGATGTTGATGCTACTTAAAGGAATTCATAGGGATCCATAAACCTCATCCCTGCTTCGTTGATCACCTACACGCTGATCTCTAATCGCATGACCAATTATCCTCTCACTCTCAGACAAGTTAGATTTTCTTCTTCAATGAACTCAATTGATATTCATCTACACATATTGTAACATTAAATGAATCCTATTGAGAATAAGAGTGTTCATATTCACCTATTGTGTAATTCCAACCATACTAGACTCAAATGGCCTCTAGATGGAACTATATATCGAACCATTACTAGCATTTGATTTGGTTCCATTTCTAAAAGTTTGATATCGTAATAAGTGCCACTATTTTTTTTGGATATGGATAGAGAAAGGTAGGAACTAGAACTAGCTAGGGTACTTTGGAGTGTTCCTATATCTAACTCTTGTAGGGGAAGTGATCAATATGCCCCCTTGATCTCCCCATGTCATCTCCTTTTTATTATTTATTTTTTGTAAGGTGGAATCATTTTTATTTATTATTTTTTGTAAGGTGGAATCATAATTTAGTGGTTAATTGATAGTGAGCACAACTATCACAAGATTCTAATCATCCCCACTATTCAAGGAAAACTACAAAAAAATATGAATATATTTTCAAAGAAAGTTGAAACCTATCTTGATATGCTTTGAAGATCAACAATTACTTTGAGAAGGGGAAGATGAAGAAAATAATCGAAGTGAAATTGAGGGTTGTGTGCATCTGGTTCACACTGAGTAAAATGAGAATTGATAATCCTATGAGTGGCATGATTTAGTTTAATACTTCTATAGGAAACAATAAACGTAGTCCAATAAATAAAGATATATGAGGATGAGGATGATAAATATATGTATTAGATTTCATGATTCTTAGTGTTTATATTACATTATCAATAAATCCAAGAACCTAATCAAATTGCATTTAAATCCAAGAATGTTTCAACAACAAACTCTTAATTTCTTCCCCACCGAGCTTCAAATAGTGCTAGTTAAAAGATATCCTTTTAGTGGCTAACAAAGATATGTGCTCACATGCAATACCATGCTCAAATGAACCATCAAAGGAGTTTTGTTTGTATAATTTGACGTTGATGCTACTTAAAGGAATTCATAGATATCCATACACCTCATCCATTCTTAGTTGATCACCTACACAATGATCTCTAACCTCATGACCAATTATCATATCACTCTCAGACAAGTTAGAGTTTCTTCTTCAATGAACTCAATTGATATTCATATACACATATTGTAACATTAAATGAATTTGGTTGAGAATAAGAGAGTTCATATTCACCTATTGTGTAATTCCAACCATACTAGACTCAAATGGCATCCATATGGAACTATATCTAGAACCATTACTAGCATTTGAGTCTGTTCCATTTCTAACAGTTTGATATCGTAATAAGTGCCACTATTTTTTTTGGCTATGGATAGAGAAAGGTAGGCACTGGACCTAGTTAGGGTACTTTGGAGTGTTCCTATATCTTACTCTTGTAGGGGAAGTGATCCATATGCCCTCTTGATCTACCCATGGCATCTCCTTCCTACTTATTTTCTTTGTTATAGGGGCACATCATCTCTCAATTTTTCATCGTCTATCCACATCCTATAAAATTCTTCCACCTATTCATCACTACTCATGAATGCCATTGACTGAATTCAATGAACAAATAATATTAACCCTATAATGTTTCCTTCCTTGAAAATCCCCCTAGAGAATATTAGGCTAAAAAATGATATGCTCATGAGAAATACTTTCTCGAACAACCACAAATGTTTCCATGAAAATGCAAGCACGTAACCCTCGTATTCTTGATTCAAAGTGTATATGTTAAAAACATGATTTTTTCACTACTCTTAGAGGCTTTCTCCTCTCCACTATGTTCAAATAGTTTACATAATGACTTCCTCGACCAATCCAATAGCAAAAATAGGGCACCCTCATCTAGATATTTTTTGAAGATAACTATCTTTAGCTGAAACAAATTGAAAAAAAAAACTAACATTCCTATCATGAGGATTTCATACTCATCACCTCCATTGACACATGGGTTTATTCCAAGAGATCCATATGGATCTATATCCAGAGCCACTACTAGCATCAAAGTCATTTCCATTGCTAACAATTTGATACCCTGATAAGTGTCACAAATTGTTTTGGTCGAGGATAGATAAAGCTAGGCATTGAACTTAGGTAGGTTACTTTGTAGTGTTCACATTTCCGACCCTCATGAGGGAATCAATACATTTTTTTCCTCGATCTCCCCATGGAGTCTCCTTCCTTACTTATTTTTTTTTTAAAGGGAACATCTCAATTTTTTTTCATCTTTCTAGAGCCTATAAAATCACACAAATTATTTACCACCTATCTTTAATTCTATCCATTGAATTCAATGAACAAATTATATTTCCCCTAGAGATTTCCCTTCCCTACAAATACCTCTTCAGAATATCAATATCCAAAAATAATATACTCATGAAAAATCCTGGCTCAAAAAGCCATAGATTTTTCCATGAAAAAAGGGGCATGTAACCCCCATATTCTTCATTCAAAATGTCTATTTTAACAACAATTTCATTATTACTCTCAGAATCTTGCTCCTCTCCATCAATTTTAAATGAATGCCATATTGACTTCATCAACTCATCTAGTAGTGGTAGTAGAGCATCCTCATCTAGAAAATTGTGTTTCCATAAATATGTTTAGCTTAAACAAAACCGAAAAACCACATTGAAATTCCTAACATGAGCATTCAATACTCATCAACACCATTAATGTAGAAGTGGCTTCTATTCAGCCAAAGATGAGTCCAGATTTCAATGGCCTTATCCACACCATGGTGAAAAAAATAGGAAGTTAGAGCCTTTGAATTCAATTATGTTGTAAATATTGCTCCAACACCCTCGCCTTACATGTGTCCTATGATGTTTTATTGTAGTGGATTTGATCAAATTTTACCATTCCATATAGGATACTTGTTGACTCTAGAATGATTCACCTATATGTTGACTAGAATGGTCCATCTTTTACTCAAGAAAATCTATAAGTAATGTTTTTCGAAGAGTTAAAAACAATAATGGGTTCACGGAGTCTTGACTCAGTGAACCAATTCCATAGTGCCTGTGTTCATGGGATATTAAAGAATACCACTAATTTCTCTAGATATTGATAAATAACTCCAAAAATATGTTTGTTTAACCCACCTCCGAATACATATCTCCAATAGAAAGGCCCTATTTTCACTAGAAGCCCATTTTTATGCCCCTAGTACCCATAATTCCCCCAATGCCTCAAATACCTCCCCCAATACCTACAATATATTGACCTTATTTTTCAAAATTAAAAAATCTCCTCTATGAATGAATGTGGTAAGATATTGGTCAACAAGGTGAACCCCTGTGAATGAGTTCAATATTTTTTGCATGGGACATGTACAAACTGTTTATAATAGCCATGCTAGAGGTAGATAGAGTAAATTACATAATAAGCTACAATTGATTATAATATTATTATGAACAATACTTCAAATTTATAAATGAAATTTATGAATTAAGCTCTATCACATATTAAAATACTTTTAGAATTAAAGATGAAAATAAGAATATTGATTGTAGATTTATCTTGATGATGGGGTCTAAAATCGTTAATTAAAAATGGTTGCTATGACTCCAAATGAGCCAAGAAACAATATTGATACTATTTGGTCATGACTGTCTCTTTTTTCATGCTAGGTTATTTGTTAAGATTTTATAGAAATTTCTCATATGGTGTGATGTTGTGCTCCATCATATTTTTGTACTAGCTTGACATGTATAGGGTTCTTGTGAAAATTTGCATATTTTTTAATCAATCCCTACCATGTGTAATGCTTAATTTCAATTGAGTTGTTGCATTAGATCAAATGATAACACAATCTAGTGAGACCTATGTACATTTTGATTAAATTCTACATTCCTATGTCACAACAACTACTAACCAAGAGTCAAATCTATAGCTATTGCTAAATTGATCATCTTAGCTCTGCCCAATTAGTGAATTGGTCATCCTAACTCATATCAATTTTATTTTCTAATTAATACATAAATATTGTCACCGATCCCACAAGTTTTTGTGTCATGCTCATTATTATATCTTTAAAACATGGATAGTAAAGAGAAATGGTAATTGAGACTTTAAGTCAAGATTCATCAATCAATGCCTTTGGGTCATACTCATCACTGTATCAATAAAACTAGGATAGTAAAGAGAAATGGTAATTCAGACTTGAACTCAATATTCAAGAATCAATTCCTTAAGCCAAGTCTATGATTTCAATTTCTATGGTTTGTAAATAGAAAATTTTAGTCTAGAGTAATAAATTTTGGAGAAAATATTTTATTTTAATAAGGGATCTTAATTTTTGCATTGTTTATGAGTCTTTGTCCTATATGTATTTTAAGGGACACATGACCCTCATTTTTTGACACTTCGGAGATGATAAACATTTACCATATATATTTGGATGGAATTCCATTATTGAGAGATTATAAAACATTAAAATATATTATATAATATCTAGGGTTCAATTCTTGACCATTAATCAAAGAGTTCATAAGTGTACCATTACACACAATATTACTATTTAAAGTATATATCTAAAATAAGAATATTTACAAATTCATTGTGTTCATCAATAAAAACATCAATAAAAAAAAAAAAAAAAGTCTATTTACAACATAATTTTTTTATTATTTACCTATAATTATATTAATGATTAACCGAAACCCTTTGAGACTTTTTGAGACTTTTCCATATTTTGATTTTTTATTCGACATAGAGTTTTAAGATTTGAGACTTTTCCATATTTTGATTTTTTATTCGACATAGTGTTTTAAGATTTATTACATTAAACATTGAAACACCAAAATATGATTTACGTTATTACAATACTGAGACCCAATTTTTTTTAGATTCTTCCATTGTTATGTTGTTCTTGTTTCTTGCCAAGAATACATTTTTTTTAATATTGTTTTTCTTTATTTGTACTCTTTTTTCTTCGGTCGACAATTTGAAAGTAAGATCATTATAACGTAAGGATTCGTTGAAGAATACAACCTTTGTATGTTCTTCCTCTATATTACTATTTTATAAGTGATCTGAACCCATTCATATGGTTGGACATATTCATTCCACTTTCTATTTTAAATGTGAAAAATGGTAATTTAAAAAAAAATCGCATGTGTAACCAAAAAAAACTAATTGAATTCCACCGACCATTCATATGGTTGGACATATTCATTCCACTTTTATTTTAAATGGGAAAAATTGTAATTTAAAAAAAAAATGCATGTGTAACATAAAAAAACTAATTGAATTCCACCGACTTGCTTAGATAATGTTTTATCTACGTCAATAAGGTGTCGATTCTTCTGATGTTCCTTGCCGATAACACATTTTCTTAATATTCTTTTTCTTCGGTCAGCAAATATAATATCATTTACTCTAAGAACATTTGGCTTAATGTGAAAGTCCGATCATTATAATTTGAAGGCAAGTTGTTGAAGAATATAACCTTTCTATCTTCTTCCTCTATCTTACACCAACGTCGGCTAACTATTTTATAAGTGATCTAAGCCCATTCATATGGCTGGATGTATTTATTCAATTTTTTATTTTAAATGTGAAAAGCTGTAATTTAAAAAAAATCAGCATGTATAACCAATAAACTTGTTCAATTCCCTGACTTCCTTAGATGTTTTATCTAGGTCAATAAGGTGTCGATATGAATGAGATATGGCTAAAATTATGATTTCCTTAGTTTTATCATCTCTAATTTGCTCTATGAAAGCAAATTAGAATCAAGTTTTATGAAAGCGATCAAGCTCGCTTTGTCAAAGATGCTTTTGCTGTACTCACTTCGGGACAAAAAGACCATTGCTCGAGACAATAGAGAAGAGGAAGTCATAGGACACTTTGGGTATTTAAATATATTCAGTGTATTTGAGGAACACAATTAATGGGCCACTTTTAGAATCCCGAGTTCCAGCGTTTTCAATCCACAGATTACATAGGCATCAGAATGATGAGTCGACCTGATCAGGATTAAAACTCCTATTAGCAATGGCATCTTCAACTTATATTTTGTTTAATTATGGAAATCCAACATACCAGATGCCAGGGGGCTCAACTCTCAAATGGTGGGCTGTTCTGAAAGTTTTCAGTAGCGGCCCCGATATTAATATAGTAAAACAACCAATATAGAATAAGTAAGCAAATCGAGAGCAATCTACACGGAAGGTAGTGCTGCTGTATTGGACGTTTGTATTTGATTAGGACTTTTCCATCGTTTATGACCACTTCAAGAAGTCAAAAGCAGTGACTGCGATAATGGTGTGAGAGCAGAAATTTTTGAAAGGTTCAAAATGTTGTGGATTTTAACGGCCGGTTCATTGTATGTTAAGAACTGCTGTGTGCCCTCTTGTCAACGTTACAAGTGGAGTCCATCGATATCACATGAACGGATTTTAGTGAGACAAATTCTTCGCCATTATTATCACGTAGCATCTATATTAGCCTTGCCCCCGTAAATTCAACAAAGGTTTTTCAGCGCATGAATATTTTTCCTTTCCTACTGAAATTAACGGGCTTTATGGTCCAGTAATTCCGTTCATAGGATGATCACAGCTTTACATATATGGTTATGGTTTACATATGGTTATGGTTATGGTTGGTGGTTTAAGAATGTTAAAATACTAGCAACAACTACTTTATAAAAAGTGGTTGATATATGTGGATGGACGTCATTAATTTGGAATAGTAAAAAATGGTTTAGATCTATTTACATCAACCACTTTTATAAAGTGGATGTTGTTAGTTGACTATCAACATGTTTTGGGGAAGACAATTAATGTATTAATACATAATTATTGTTTTATATTAATGTAATGATGTATGTAAATTAATGATCTATTAATGTATTACATTATTGCAATATATAAAAGTAATGTATAAATTAAAATATTGATTTACATTAGTATGTAATGTAAAATATTAATTGATTGATAGATTAATAATGTAATGTATTAATTAATTAATTAATTAATATATTATTAATTAATACATTGTTAAAGTAAAAATATAATAATAAAATAATACATTAAATGTTTTAATAAATACATTAATAAAATATTAATACATTAATACAATATTAATACACTTATAAAGTAATGCATTAGTAAAACATTAATAAAGTAGTACTACATTAATCTTAATATATTTAGTAAACAATATTGCATTATTACAATGTAATGTACAAATTAAAGTAATAATAGTATAATGTAACATATAGAAGTATTATTATATTAAATAATAAAATAAATACACTATTAAATTAATAATAAAGTATTGATTAATAAAGTAAAACATAAATAAATTATATTTTTATATATTATTAATACATTAATAATATATAAATACATTGTTAAAGTAATACATCATTAATACAAAAATACATTAATAAAGTAATAATACATAAATAATGAATTAACATATTAATGTTTTATTGCATAAATGTATTAATGTATTAATTAGTACAATAATGTAATATATAAATTAAAGTATTAATACATTAATGTATTAATGTAACATGTTAATTAATAAATAGGTTAATAATGTATTGTATATATTGATTAATAACTTAATAATGTATTGTATTAATCAATGAATACATTGTTAAAGTACAAACACATTAATACATTAATAAAGTAAAAAAAATATTAAAAATCCATTATTACATAAATTAAAATACTTAATTATTAAATTTTTAGATTAAAATATTAATACATTAATAAAATAAATATTAAAATAATAAACTAAAAATACAATAATAAAATATTAATACAGTAATAATACATAATTCCATTAATCCTCGAAAACAACATATTATTAAACTATTAATAAATTAAATATTAAAATAATAAATTAAAAATACATCAATAATACATAATTACATTATTCCTTTAAAATATGGGTTAATTAATTAATGCATTAATAAAATAATAAATACAATTAATATAGTAATAAAACATTCATATATTAATAAAGTCTCTATATACATTAATAAAGTAAAAAAAACATTTTTAATACATTACATGAAATCAACATTAAAATATTATACTATAACATTAAAATATTGATAAGTGAAATATTATTCATACATCAATTGAGTATTAAAATATTAATAATATATTAAAACATCAATAATGTATTAATACATTAATAATGTATCTTTACATCAAATATTAATAATGTATTAAAATATTAATGTATTAATACATTATTGTAATAAAGTATTAATTTTTTAATTAAATAATACATTAAACATATATAAATTATTATAAAAAATAATAAGTGCTAAAGTTATAAATCTATTAAATAATTAAAATATTAATATAATCTATAAATTAAAGTATTAATCATTAGTGTATAATGTAATGCATTATAATTAATTATTAATAATATATTATTACATTAATAATTAAATTGTTAGTTAAGTATTTAATAAAGTATTTATATATTAATCAACTATTAAAGTATTTATAAATACAATAATATTAAAATATTACTAATAAATTAATAAAGTATAAATACATTAATAATAATTTTTTAGATAATTACATTAAAATATTAATAAATTAATAATGTTTTAACAAAGTATTGAACATTAAATCTATAATTTATATTGTATTAAATTTATTATTATTAATGTATTAATAATTAAATTTAAACATTGCAATAATGTATTGAATAATTAATAAATTAATTTTTTAATACATTAATTTTTTAATACATTAATATTTTAACACATTAATGGATTTATGTATGAATGCATTAATCAATAGATCATCATCGTTGATCATGGTTGACCTTCACCATGGCTTGATATGATTGATCATCACCATGATTGACTATGGTTGATCGGGGTTGACTACTATTGTCCATGCCCATGGTTGGCCTTCGTAGACCATGTGGAGATGATTATGGTGGGCGACGTTGATTATGACATCCATAAATTATGCTGAAGATATTAGGACGAAGAGTTTTTGTATCTCACATTATGGTATTCCAATACATTTATGAGACTCCCACAATGGGTTATGGCCATCACATTGCGACATTGCAACATTGGGAAATGTTTGTGTCCTTGCAATGTTGGGAAATCTTTGTCACATTGCCACATTGGAGTTTTGTACATCACCTTGTGACAATGGGTTCTTTTCGTCACATTGGTATGCTTTGAAATGTTTGTTATAGTATCACATGAGGAAATGAACGTATATCATTCCATGGTGCTATGGTTCGTCACATAGTGGCAACAAGTCTATGTGCATATAATTAAAATGCTACAAAGTTCATCGCAATGAGATAAATGAAAGAGTTTTGTAACCTAACAAGTTTTCAACATGAACGTCACATTGTGATGTGGGTTATGTTCATCACATTGCGACGTTTGGAAATGTCTGTCACATTGTAACGTGATGATATGTTCATCAAAATGCAATAATAGGGCTATGTTCGTCACATTGCGAAATATGTTTCTGATCATCACATTGAGACATTGAGTTGTGTACATCACATTGCCACAAGGGGTTATGTTCGTTAGATTGTGACATTTGGAAATGTTTGTAACATTGTGACATTAGGATATGTTTGTCACATTGTGACATTAGGGTTTTGTACATCACATTGCGACAATAGGTTCTCTTCACCAGAATGCGATGTTTTATGATGTTTGTGACATTGTGACGTGATGATATGCATATATATCATTCTGTGGTGCTATGGTTTGTTACATAGTGACGACGAGTCTATGTGCATAGCATTACAATGTTACAAAGTTCATTGAAATCTGACAAATAAAAGAGTTTTGTAACATTAAAAGTTTTCTACATGAATGCCATATTGCAATGTGGGTTATGTTCATCACATTGCGATGTTAGTAAATGTTCATCTCATTGCAGTGTTAAGCTAAGTTTTTCAAATTATGACATTGAGTTATGTACATCACATTGTGACAATGGGTTATGTTCAACACATTGTGATGTTTGGAAATGTTTGTCACATTGTAACATTAAGATATGTGTGTCAGATTATGGTGTGATGTTATGTTCATCAAAATGTGATAATAACACAATGTACATCCCATTGTGACATTGAGTTGTGTACATCACATTGCGACAAGGGGTTATGTTCGACACATTGTGATGTTTGGAAATGTTTGTCACATTGTGACATTAGGATATGTGCATCACATTGTGACGTGATGAAATGTTAATCAAAATGTGACAAAAGGGCTATGTTTGTCATATTGCGAAATGTATTTATGACCATCACATTGCGTCATTGAGTTGGGTACATCACATTGTGAAAACTGGTTATGTTCAACATATTGTGATGTTTGGAAATGTTTTTCACATTGTGACGTGCTGATATGTTCTTCAAAATGTGACGATGGGGCTATTTCTGTCACATTGCGACATCTATTTATGATCACCACATTATGAAATTGAGTTGTGTACATCACAATATGATAGGGGCTATGTTCGATATGTTGTGACATTTGGAAAGTTTTGTCATATTGTGACATTAGGATATGTGTAACATGATGATATGTTTGTAAAAATTCAACAACATGGCTATGTTCATCAAATTGCGACATATATTTATGATCGACACATTGCGACATTATTATGTTTTTGAGATTGCAACGTAACTATGTTTGTCACATTTCGACGTTACAATGAAGGATTTTACATGTCACTTGCAATGTAGGGTTTTGAACATCACATTGCGTTGGTGGGTTTTGTATGTCAGATTGTGATGTTGGCATATGTTTGTTGTTAATCCCTAAATAGTGGCTCATTACCCGTTAATTGGGGCATATTATATTAGTAATGTTATTTTATTTATGTTGGCTTTACGCCATTAGCTGTAATTATACCTCCTAGTCTCCTATATATACCAAGGAGACATTTATGTGGGCATAAGGAGGTTTCCCCCTCGAAGAGGCTTATTATCTGAATTTATCTATTTTTCAGGGTGTTGAGTACTTATTCTAAGGTTTTTCTATGCTATATTGATATTTGGCTCTTAATATATGGTATCAGAGCTCAAGGTCTTGGGGTTTAACTACTACATCTGTGACACCTTGGATTTTTTTCTATAACTTGTTTTCTACAATGTTTCAGAAGGAACGGCTTGGAGGGTATTTAGTAGACGGATCAAGGTACGTTGGGTTAAAATTTCATCTCCTGAGGCCTTATACTTTCAGAGATAGCCTGTGCAATATAGGGTTGTGGAATCTTCCTAAACTGAGTCATTGCAGAATTTTTGCTATAATTTTTTTTATGTAGCATTTCAGACACTGAAATCCAGAGGATATTCACAGAAATTAGTAAGGTATCTATGGTAAAAATTCCAACTTCTGGGTCATCTTATATTTGTATATACACCCTGTGGAAGATAGGTTATCTGAGTAGTCCTATTGACTAGTCTCAACAAGGTGTTCCAGGTAAAACAATCATAATGTCTTCCTAGAGTATCCAAATTGAGTGAGACTAGTTTCATTGGATAGTGGACAGTCTGTAGTATTTATGGTACGAGTTTCAAAATTTTATACCAATTATTTTGTGCGGGGCACACTATAGAAGTGAGATCTCTTGAAAAGGCCAAAAATTAGCAAGTTGTGGGAATCTACTATAAATTCCACTTGGAACATCCAATTTTGATCAGAAATATTAGAGAACTACAAAAAATAAAGTTTTATATCCATAAGGGCCGAAACTTTGGAGATATAGTAGAAGAAAGATTGTCTAACAGAACCACCTCAAAATCAAGGTTCAAAAGTGATACTTGGCCAATATATCACCAATAAATTATCACCAAAGTACTATGGCCCTTATAATGTGTTGCAAAATATTGGTACTATGGAATACAAATTAGAGTTACCTGCATCTTCACGAGTACACCCAGTTTTCCATGTTTCATGCTTAAAGAAGGTTATAGGTGACAAGATCCTAGTTCAAACTATATTGTCAGAACTTGACGAGGAAGGAAAAATCATATTGCATCCTGAAGCCATCATTGACACAAGAGTTTGCCAGCTGAGGAATAGATCCATTTCAGAGTATCTCATTAAATGGAGGAAACTATCGGCTGAAGATTCCACTTGGGAAGATGAGTCTTATATACAGAAGCATCCAGAGTTACTCAAGCATTGCAGACAACACTTGTCTCAAGGGGAGGGGCATGTTAAGCCCTAAATAGTGTCTCATTACCCCTTAATT
>CBVK0100650860.1:0-11180 GCA_900067695.1 Picea abies
AAGACCTGGTAATGATGACTTGCGTACTTATCACTGAAATGGAGGGAACCCCCATATAATCATACCTGTCAATAACTTCTCTGCGTGGATTTGAAATGATCGGTGCAATGAATAAGACACAGGTGCTTCGAACCTTTCGGATGAACACCACGAATGTGTATCATCTCCCACAATGCGAGCTTTTGGCGGTTGTATTTCTCATCATTGCAACGATTTTTGACATCTGGCTCGTGCGAAAGCACGAGCTTTCTTTTTTCCCGTTCAAACATTTTCGACGGTTTCTTGCCTTCTGTCTCGACCCCCTTTTCTGTCGAAAATGAACACTTTCAGTGGTTAATGAACACACAGTGGGCTCGCCTAAACCACCGAAACCTGATATTTTGCTTTCTTCTTGACCGAACCAAAATCAACATGACTTTTGAGATTATTTTGGAAAAACAGACTCTCTAACCTATTGATAGAAATTTAGAAATCAAATTTAGGAACCAACCTATCATCTAAAAATCAAAACAAATCTACTGATTTATTTGAGGAGTTAACAGACTCGAAAAAAGTGATAATTCAAAATTCTAATTCGATAACTGAGACAGTAACGCTAAGGCTAGAACTTCAAACCTTGACAAAAACCAGAGTTTAATACAGCCTGAGTGGGCCTAATGGTTAAGAACATGTGTTTCCTCTTAAGAGGTCACAGGTTCAAATCCAGAGGGGGGTAGGGTATTTATACCTTCGTAGAATTTACCAGTCAAATCGTTGGGCGGAAGGGGGTCCCTTGTCCCACAAACAAGGGGGGTAGGGTATTTATACCTTCGTAGAATTTACCAGTCAAATTGTTGGGCAGAGGGGGGTCCCTTGTCCCACAAACAAGGGGGTCGCATACACCAATTTGGTGTGCTGGCTTGGCCGTGACCTTCAAAAATAAATTATTATTATTATTATTATTATTTTCCTCATTTACACATGTACACATGCAGATTTTAATTAACTTTTTAATTAATAAATTAGGATTATTCACCCACACACTTTTCATACTCTCACCAAGTTACACAAGTAATTACACATTTTATTTTATTTAAAAAGTCAATTTCCCTCACAGTTCCTAAGTTTTTCTATTTTTTTCTCTTAGTTGTCCCTTTATTCCTCAGATTCTGATTTAATGTGTCTCCTAACTAGTTCTTAGATAGAGTTGGATTAGGAGTCTTCTTCTAGTTAGACTAGTGTTAGGTTGACTCAATATTATTTTCCATGTGTACTCCTATTCTTTCCTATTATTATTTGTTCTAAATTAAAAATCCAAATTATTAATTTCATGCACACATGTGCATTTTATCCAGTCTTTAGATTTTTATTCACATTTTTCTTTAATTTGATTTATCTCCAATCTTTAAATTTATTAAATATTTAAATTAGTCCCCTAACTAACTTAGAATTAGGCTTAGTCTTAGAGTCAAACTTAGGATTTTATTATGTTTTATAATTAATAAATTCATTGTTTAAATAAATAATTTAATCTGACATGGTCTAATCTATTTAATGTTTTCTAGGCCACCTAGATTTATTGACTCAAGTTTTTAATTACACGACATGCCTTTCAAGATGCACCTCTGTGCTCCAAGGGTGCCACTCGCCTTTTTGACTACTTTTGGAAGTTGTCCGATCATTGGAGTCAACACCCCACTTGATTGACCTTGTGAAAGATTGAGGGCTTATAAGGAATAAGGACTCTGCCTTATTGCGCGCTCCTTAGAATCTTCATGAGTGATTGTCTCAATCCGCCCTCACGACATTGTGGAAACCTCGAAATAGGTAATCGTTAACCTACCATTCGAGCCACGTTGGGAGTGCTAGTAGGATGTGACAGGGATTTCGCCACACCTCTCCCTCAATATATGGTTTCTATGCATGGTCCCTCTACTCCTTATGTGAGTCTGATTAGAAAGCATCGTCAGCCTGCATCATTGGAAAATACACTGTCAATGATCCATATACATATATCATCCTATAATCAATCATATGTCATATTTGTGTAACATGAAATACTCAAACAAAATACAATCCATTCCCTGACTCAATCCGGAGTCCAAGGAAGTTCATTGATGCCATCAACATCCATAATCTATCATGTGTCCTGCACACTCAAGAAAAATCGTCAATAGCATATGCCAATACATTTATATCAATTAAAAATAAGTCACAACACATCATCATCATCATGTATAATCCATAATCGAAATGAAGTGTTAATGTTCCATAACCGAATCACTTGCACACAAGTGTCTTCAAAGAATAAGTCAATAACATGTGTGCGGTAGAGCGGGATGTTACAACTTGGTGTAGAACTTCGACGACTCTCATTGTCCCGTATGGCTTGTCCTAAGCCTTTGGTTTATCCCCAAAAACCTTTGGCGACTCGGCCATAAGGCCCTTTGTTTTCCCATGGGAATCTTAGGTGCCTTACCCCAGTTCAATCTCAAAGGTGATGGCAAGGAGGGATGAAGTCATATATGATTTATGCACTTAACACACTTAACTACATGAATAGGTTGAGATGCAATACATGGGAAAGACAATCACCTAGAGTGGAATAAGTGGTATTGAGGTGAATTTGTTGTATGTTTAGTAGGATGTTTGGGTTGTGATGGAAAATTTCCAAAGCCTTGGTGAAATGCATGCTAGAGTTAGATAGAGAAGACATTAGAAGATAAAGATGAGTTGCAAGTATTGGGTAGTGAACAAATTTGAAGTGATTTCCTAGGTGGAACACCATAAGGAAGTGTGCATGGTGATACAACTTAGTTGAGTGCATCTTGGACTAGTGTTTAGTGGAATCATTCATTAGTCGCAACAATTGGGCACTCCATAGCTTGTAAGAAGACAAGTATGTGAAGTGTGACCCACCACCAAGTGGCATGGTTGCCTTCATTGGATGACTAATACAAAAGTGTAGTGTTCCATGAATGATTGAGTTGTTAGAAAACATTTGGAGTTGTAGGCACTCCAAGTTAGGGAAAAAATGGACAATACTACAATATAGGGTTGTAGTGTCGCTATAGTTAATTTTCTCTTGGTTAATTATTTTTTTTGTCGTGTGTCAAGATTTTGTATCACATTTGTGTCGTATGTATGATCTTGAAAACATTGTATTTTTTTTTAACTTTTCATTATGTCATATCTATGTTGTAGTTGTGTTGATCTACATCATAGTTTCCACATATTTGATTTTTGTATGTATCACTATAATTTATTGCATGTCATATGAATCATGTCTGAATCATGTTGGATCGAAGTAGTGTCTTATGCATAAATGGATAACATCATATTAGTGTCATATTAACATTGTAATATTATATTCAATAAACACTTATCTGTTGTGAAATAGTTGTCATATTTGTACATAATTATAATTCCATTCTTCCAGGGAGTTCCAATTGATCATTGAAAAGAGTGCAGTTTATAGAACCCGATGTGAGCAATTTTAAAATCACCATGAAGGGAAAAATAGAACCTAATGTGAAGAATCATAAGGTAATTGTGAAGGGGTTGATATAGAACAAGAAGTTGCACACATATATTTATTTATTTAGGAAAGCATATATGCTTCATGAAACCCATCTCTTCTCTTCAAAGTTTAGAGTGATACATTACATTGAAAAAGAAACAACCACCATTCAAGCTACAACTAAGTACCTATTGTTGTCATACACCACCTATCTTATATTCATGCTAAATAATTCTTCTCTATCAACTTATTTTATTTATTTGGGTTTGATAATACCTTGATAGGTACTCAATAACATATCTCGGAATATGGACTTCATTTTTCCTGAGTTCACCCTTTTTGTCTTCACCGTCACCATTGGATTCATAACCTCCCTTCTTATAATCATCCCCTCCCTTATTATATTCATCCCCTCCCTTTTTGATTTCTACACCATCCTTATTCTCCCCACCACCATCCTTCTTATCCCTACCACCATTGTCTTTCTTCTTCCTTCCCCCTCCCTCCCTTTCTTCTTACCCCTTATTATAATCATCCCCTCCCTTTTTGATTTCTACACCATCCTTATTCTCCCCACCACCATCCTTCTTATCCCTACCACCATTGTCTTTCTTCTTCCTTCCCCCTCCCTCCCTTTCTTCTTACCCCTTATTATAATCATCCCCTCCCTTTTTGATCTTACCCCCATCCTTCTTCTCCCCTTCCTAATTGTCTCCATCATTCTTATGTGGGGTGATTTCCATATAACTACCAATATTGTTGTGGAGAAATAATGGCTCATAATTTTTTTTTAATTAATGAATAAACATATCAAATGTAAGGATTAGAGTGATATCAACAATTATTTTATTTCATTTTTTGTTGACTAGGTGTTATATAAAGATTTTCCTCACCCTATGCAATCTTGCATAGAGGGCCCTTTTCCATTTCCCTATGCAGACTTGAAGTCCATTTTTGCAAATCCCAAAGCTAAAAACATGATTTTTCCACATATACGCGCCCTACCTATATTACAACATGAGTATATGCAGGTTGCACCACTACAACCCGTGTACATCGGGATTTGTGCCCAAAATTAAAAAATGGTGTCGGGTTTCCATGTCACGTCACGAGATCTATGATCCTTGGCCTTCCATATACTGGAAACGTTTCGACTTGGCCATTCAGTTCCACTTCAAGGCTATAAATAGGCCAAATCCGAGCTATGGAAAAGAGGAGAAGAATTCAACTTTGAAATTTGAGAGCAAAGTTACTCTGGAGAAATTATTCACTTCACATTGAGTTTGCATCCCTTTGTCCTTTAAGTTTGAACACATTGTTCAACCCCCAAGCTCTTCCTTACATGATTGAGAACCTCATTGTCTCTCTTATATGAGCTTGCCTTTGGTGGAGGATTGAAGTGGTAGAGGCTCAGTTGGAAGGAACTTAGTTTCTCGATTCCAAACCGTGCCAACACAGAAGTTTGTAATTCATTCACTTCTGTTGATTACATTTTAATAGAATTGATTACATTTTAATAGAAATACTATTTTCTCGTCTAATTAATATCTTGTGAATATATGAATTGTTATTCCATGGGCATATTTGTTATGAATGTTAATGAATTATGCTATTGAATGTGCTAACATTATATATTATCACCATATGCTTGTGTTTCTTGGTTGTTGAGGACTAGTTGTAGATGTATTGCTTTGAGTCAAGTGCTAAACAGTGGACTTAATCGAACGTTTGGATGAGGTAGGCCTTTTATCTTGTCTTGCTAGAATATTTGTTTATATAACATACTTGAGAATAGAGTTGATTTCTGCAGTCATTTCTGTCTGTTGTGGTTTACCCCTAGCCACAAAGAGATTTTCCTCATAACAGAATTGGCGACCATACTGGGGAAATAATCTTATTTTTTCGCAGTTTGGAGTGTTTTTCTCCTTAGATTGCTCTTGTTTATATCGAGTTTCTTGTCGTATTATTGCTTGACAACCTTAGTTCATTCTAAGTCTGAGTTTCTTAGCCTTCTCCTGAACCTAGCTGTGTTTTGACACATATACGCGGGTTTTTTCCTAACAGTCGTGTACATACGTGGGTTGTCCTCCTGCAAGAGGTGTATATACACGCTTTTTCCTTGAACAATCACGTACATCACCCTTTGTTGCTTGGTTGATGGGTTTGATGGTTGCTGGGTAGGTTTTGATGATTGCTAAGTCTTCTTGGGTCTATGTTGTGACTATTAAGTGTCTATGGAATGACAAGAAACCTTCCTTTGGTTGAATTTTTGGGTGGTGCCTTTCTCATCATCATTTTCATTTGATTGTCCTTGCATCTTGGGCTAGGTGTTTTGCTTCTTGATATACTAATTGATTTGTCTCTGTTTACACACAGTCGAGTTTTTATATCAAGCTGTTGTTTAGTCCTTGCATTTTCATTCTCTTATATTGAAAATACAAAAATATTAGTCATTTTACATTGATGGCATTTGATTTGTAGGTCCTTATCATTAATCTTAGTACATGTAAAGAAAGATTGTGTTTTTATTTAGAATTGCATAACTGAATTGAGAATTTCATTTTGAAAAGCATCATTTATTTAAAATTGAAGTTAGGACTTTGCATTGTATGCATATTCATTTATTTTAATTGCCAAGTCATAACATCACGAGTTTCATGACCACACCTTTTTGAGTAAGCAAGGCCACTAAAAATAATGCTATAATTTAAAATTGATTAGTAACGGTTTTATCTTTCTAGGGTGCACAAACTAGCTTAGGATTTAGAGCCTTGGAATAGGATTTTGTGAGTAAACTTCTCCAAGGCTATTAAATCAACATATGTGTCTAACTAAGGGAGTGGAGAAATCCATTGTATAATCGGTAATATCAGGAGGCTCCGCTTACACTGGAGTTAAGCACGAGGTCGCGTGAGGTTGGTTGAAGGGATATCCCCCCGATATCTTCTTAGCGTCTGATATATTTCTTGGGATCTATTCGTATATGGGGATCTTGCTAGTGCCCTTACCTCTATGAGAGGCGACGCTTTCAAGGTTTCAGGCTTTGTTACCCTGTCCATATTATGGACCTGACTTTCGACTGTTCACCTATGCATCGGTTATACCATGGTTTCTTAGTTGATTGACTTAGGTACCACATAGGTTACTTTTTAGGGTTATTCTGCAAGTAACCTAGGTCAGATAAGGGTTGGAAAACACACAAACTTTATGGAGGATTACCTCTCCGGGGGGATCTGACCGACTGGTTGTTAATCCCAGGAGGGCCCTTATAACCGATTCTATTATCTCTGATCTTTATCAAAGGAGTCTCAGGCCCCTCTTGAGAGAGGCATACCTACTTTAGAGAGGGAGGTCCATTTCAACCACTTTATCCTGTTTGTGTGCATATTGGCCATTTGATTATTTTTTTTGTGCTCTTTGATTACTAGTTGGCCTTAGGATTTGTTTTTTATATCTTGATTCTTGAGTCATCGTGGAGCCATACCAACTTCCCTGTATGTCTTTCCACTTGTTATGGTTACCACCACACTTTGATTCTTTTCCCTCTAAGAGGCGTAAAGTTATCAAACGTGGTACACACACCTCCACTTATCAGACTTATGATCATACAAGGATGAGTACTTAATAAAGTCATCAAGATACTGGAAGCCCTTCCACTCCCATACCTGCCATAGTTAATGGTACCCCTTCGACACCTTCAACCACTGTGGTTGTAGTACCAGAGGTGCCTATCATCAACTCTTCCCATCCTATAGTGAATTATCAACCTATATCCATGAACCCTTTTGGGTCTCTTGGTCACTCATCGGGCTATAATGTTCAGTTCATCCCTATGGCTTCTAGTCATTTTTCCTATGGTATGTTGAATTTCACATCACAGTTTTCAAACTCCATCCCAATGGCTGGAATGAATGCTAGAATTTGACTTGGGGGCACAAATCCTCCACATACTCCATTCTCATTTGGTGGTACTCATGTCCCTAAAACGACTCCTACCGTTGGAGGCATTCCTCCTTTTAGCCTCAGGTTTAATCCTGTTACTTCCGGAAAGAGTAACCAACCTAGCGGATAAGCTATTTCTTATGGTCCGTCCTTTACACCCACCTCCTCTATACCAATTGCGACCAACACATCTGGCATGACGAATCCACTTTTATCCTCCGGATTCACACCCAGGGGAGGTCAGTTTCACACCTTGGGAAACCCCCAACCCGAAGCCACTCGGGTTGGGGCCATTTTTTATACTCCTCATTAGAAAATTCCTACTGGAATGGTGCCCAACCAACCTTTTATGAATCAGTCCAGAGGAAGGTCTTATAATCCTGGAAAGAGCCATGGTGCTTACCAGAGCCCTGGATGGGCTGCAATTCCCCAACCACAATCTTTCCAGTAGCTTGGGGCCAGATGCCACAACCCCATATCCCTTTTTCTGGCCATGCTCAATCTGCTAGACTTGTCTAAGTTGATGAACGATCCTGTGTGTCATGATCCGACATGGCCCCCCGTTCCCACCAAAATTCCTTCGGATATTCCAAAATTTGAAGGCAATAATGGTGAAGATCCAGGTGATCATGTTACTACTTTTCACCTTTGGTGCTCTTCAAATTCCTTTAACGATGATTCTATTCAGTTAAGATTATTTCAACGCACCCTCACGTGGGTTGCCGCTAAATGGTATATCGAGCTACCTAGGGGGGCATACAGAACCTTTAGTCAGATGGTCTTAGTCTTCCTTAACCACTTCCATTTGTCAGTTCGTTATGATGTTGGCTTAGAAATTATGTCGACCTTATGCCAGGACAAGGTCACTCATATCTAAAATCAAATCTAGGAGTGGTGTAGATGGAAGAGGTTGATCAAGGCCTGCATAACCCTGGAATTCCTGCTAGAGTGGTTCCTTAAGTCTCTACAGCCTTATATTTCGAAGGATGTTTCTACATCCAGGGTTACATATGAGGAAGAAGCGATTTTCAAAGCCCAGCATTTAGATCTTATATATGCTCAGTATGGGATTTCATACGCGATTCTTCCAGACACACCGAAGTCAAACTATGACCCTAGAAAAAAGATCGGACCTCATGACGATGGCATTGTAGGTTCTGCCAATGTGAAATATGCAGACTCGGTGACAAGCCATTTGAAAGAGTTGTCTCTAATCCAGTCTACAAGAGGGCCAACTTCGTTTGTGTCTTCCAATCCCACTCAGTCGATGGATGTACATTATGTGCACTCGTCGACTGACCCAAATGGTAACCAACAACCAGGAGGGAATAATAAGAAAGGATGTAATAATAATTGTAAGGGTGAGAAGAATAATAATAAACCCAAGGACAATAGTAATAATGAGAAGATGGATAATAATGTTGGTGAGGGAAAGAAAGAAAGGAGAAAGGTGAAGTTTACCTATAAGCTTTGTATAGATGATCACCTTACCCATTTATGCCCCAAACTTGCGGAAGCTATGAGGATTTTATCTCTATTGCTCATTGTGTTGACTAATCCTTTTCCACATGACCAACACATGGCCTCGAGCTCCTTGAATGTCAGAAATGTGGCGAGTGGGAGTCAAAACCCACCGTAACAAGACGGTGATTGTTTATGCATCAATATGGTTAAATATGAGGTTAATGTAGCAACTTGCTCTCGCGATTACAGTTCTCCACAAACTATACCTGATATAGAGTCTCCTCTTCCTCTAGAGACACCCTTGCATATCGAAAAACCGGAGCCACCACCTCATTTTCCAAAAAAAGTACTCAAGTGCTCTACCCACAATCCTAATGTTAGAGCCACCCATAATTACTCTATTGTTGAGGATCTGGGTCAAACCCCTTGTGCGATGTCGGCTCTAGAGGTACTCCAGATGTGTCCTTCATAGAGGAATTCCTTGTTATCTGCATTAGGAGCTCTAGATCCTTGTGGCTCAAAAATTATCAAGTTTGACGTCACAGATGTGAAGCCTCACTTTCCTTACCATGTGGCATTCCAAATCCACGTGGGTTACTCGAAGTATACCATCAAGCATATTGTTGTTGATGAATGCGCTGGAACATGTGTGATGTCCCTAGTATGTTGGAAAACGCTAGGCTCTCTCACCCTTTCTCAGCCTCCGACCATGTTGAATGCTTTTGACGGTCGTTCCTTCCACCCTCACAGTATTTTTCCTTCCTTTTCGGTCCATTTAGGTGGGAAGAATGTAGAGGTGGATGTCGAGGTGGTTGATGTGCCCCTCAATTATAACTTGTTACTAGGACACAATTGGACTTATGCTGTGACTGTAATAGTATCATATGTCTTCCATACTCTTTGTTTTCCTCATGATGGGAAGATCATGATGATCAATCAGTTGTCTTTTGCATATGCTAGCCCTTGTGGATCTGTTGGACCGTCGATCCCCATGGTCGACAATTCTCAGCTAAAAATTGAGAATATTAGTGTCAGAATGTATTCATCCCTTATGGGTACCTTTGACTTCATGGCACCGGTTCACCATATTTACGCCATTTCTAGTAGGCTCGTTTCGTCAGAGAGGTCCATTCCTTTCCGCACTTCCTATTTTAACGATCCTTGGACCCTACTTTCCTCGTCTGTGTCTTGTGAAGGTGAGTCGCATGTTGGAATGGCCATGCCACTCTCGGCAGTGAAGATAGCGTATCAAGTTTTTCTTGACTCTTCCATCGATCAAGATCCTGTTTCCTTACAGACGGACGAGGAGGATCCTATTCTAGAGCCTGTGTGGGCCACTTCATCGTCTTGTTCACATGATTGCCTCGATGAGACTTTACCTTCGGATGAATATATTGTAGAGGGTATGAATGGTTCTGACAAACCTTGGGATGATATGCATCATCCCTCTTATTTTCTCCCATAGCTTGCTAGAATTGAACAAGATGACTTTAGATCTACTTTGAGTGATATAGTCGGTCACATCATAGTTCCACTTGATACGCATAACATTTATGCTTAAGGAAACATGGAGAGTATCTCACCTACCACCATGATCGATATCTCTCGTATCCCTGGAAAGATTGAAAACATATACATCGGTGTGGATTGTTTGCCAAAGGAAATCCTGATCTACACCGAACTCTTCAAGGAATTCTGAGATGTATTCTCTTGGTCATATGAAGAAATGCTAGGAATTGACCCTCGAATTGTCGAACATGAGATTAAAACTTACCTGGATGCTAAGCATGTTCGACAACGTCTTAGAGCTGTCAATCCAAGGAAGGCCCTTGTTATTAAGGCAAAGGTAGAAAAAATTATTAATGCCAAATTTATCTACCTGGTTCCCTTAACTGAATGGGTATCCAACCTTGTTCCTGTGAATAAAAAGCAAGGAACCATCCGCGTATGAATGGATTTTCAAGAGTTGAACAAGGCATGTCCTAAGGACAACTTCCCGACACCTTTCATCGATCAGATTCTCGACGAGTGTGCAGGGAGCGAATTTTTTTCTTTCATGGACGGATTTTTAGGGTATAACCAAATTCAGATTAAACTCAAGGATAAACATAAGACAAAATTTATTTGTCTTTGGGGTACTTTCGCATACCGGAAGATGCCTTTTGGCCTTAAATGTTGAAATAATGTAATTGCGAAGAGCATTGTTATTATTATTTTGTTATTGGATTAAATCCCCATTGTGGATTAATCATGTCATTATTATTGGATTAAATCC
>CBVK0100650867.1:0-11585 GCA_900067695.1 Picea abies
ACCGGGTTATATAATCCATTGAAGTATGAAAACCGATCAAAGGACATTGTCGATCATGTAAAGATCAATAAAAGATGGGCGTAATATGCATAGTGACACAAAAGATATTGGCAGTTGAGAAAATGATCGAAATGTGACCTCGAAAGGAGAAATCTTCATGCTTACACTCATGAAAACTTAGCGAAGGTAGGCGTGCAGAAAGGCGCAGAGAATAAAATCATCGTTCATTTGAAAATTGTGACGAAAAAATCAATGTTTGTGAAACATTGGTGTAGGCAGCTTATGAGACAACGAAAAATGTTTATTGGATGCCAACAATATCTAATCTATGCATGATCATATTCTATGATATGTTCTCATCTTAATTCTCAATATGTGGATGTCAAGGGTTCACACACCAAAATACTCAACCGTTGATATAGAACCTAAAGACAAAGACTAGTAATTGGTTCTTTCACCAACTCTCCTTCTAGGATCCAAGATGCAATCTTTCACTTTAATAGATTAAGTGTTCATGCTTTGTATATGAGGTTAGATTTGACAATGTGAATCCCAATTACCATCCAAAAATTAATGAAACTCAGTACTAGCTATGATCATAAGTTTTACTCTAGTTCTTCTATTTATATCAATCAACTGTAAGGATATTAAACTCCCATTCATATATTATTGATCTTATATTGAATTTATTGGCTTGGAGATAAAATCTTATGAACAATGAATCTAGTACTTTCCCCATAATCAATACACAAAATGCGATGAACATGTGGTTGTATTGCACTCCCTTTATACAAACAACTTGCTTACACATAGGTGTGACTCAACTTTCATGCATTGTTTCCGTATTAACTATGTAATTGAAATAATATTGAGAAATTATACAAGACAATTATCAATCCTCAAAGATCAATTCTCACAAAAAGTCTCATGAAATTTCCATACTTGGATGTCTTTCTATGAGTGATTAAATCGACCTTTCACAATACTGTATGACCATAACAAAACTATAAAACTTGCATCAACCAGAAAACTGAACTATGATCTCAACAAGATAGAAAACCATTCAAATATAAATGCTTATTCCTGAGATTATGTAGATGTCACTATTGGTTATCTTTGGATATCACACAACTACAAACTATGTCACTCATAAGTGAAAACCCTACCCTATTCATAGGTGAGAAATCCTACATTCAACTCTGCAAATCATACTTGAATTCTATAGGACTAAATATAACAAGGAAATGCATGATAGTTATGCATCCCAAGTGGTATTTCACTGTTGCATCTAGGTATCTTATCTTTGTGCACAAGTGATTCTTATAAAAAAAAAAATGTGATTCTCAACACGTTTGTCTAGTTTCAACAAAGAGTTACAACAACTGCTTATCTTCCATATTTGACCTTACATCAAGGTTCTAAATACCCTTGTTCATAGTTAGATGTTCCTCCATTTTAATAGTAGTTGATCAATACTTGATGATTTAGATGATTTGTGATAGACCAAAATTCCTTGTATAGCATTCACTAAAAGAAACCCAACATTATGAAAGATCACATTAACTCATAAATGCAATATTTATCCATTGATGAACAAAGGAAGATTAATATGTTAACAATGAAACAAACCGCTTAATACAATTTTGGTATTTATGTCGCAATCTAAGTTGAAAGAATCTCTCACCCGTAATAAAACCTAATGTCTAAGTATTACCAAGCATTCAACCACATGGAAATTCTTGAGCTTGAATGTGATCACACAAATTACAATTTCAATATTCAAATCGATTACTATATTACAGAAAAAAACTAATGCAATGAACTAAACTAAGATGAAAATATAACTTAGCTTTGCATCCCTGAAATTGGTGGGCCCTTTCCAATCAGGTAGTGAGATGTAGGAACTCATAGAATCAGGAACAAATGGATACCATAAACTGGAATTGAAACTTTATTGAGGAAATAAAGTATCAAAGTATTACAACACTTGCATCATATTTGCATGTACAAAAGTATGAAAATGTCTAACAACAAATAACACCTGTCTATTTCTTTGATTATAGAGTTACGTAAACATTGTTCACCCTTGATTTACAACACTGATATATTTATATAGAAAATCCCTAGTCTAGAAGATAAAATTGACCTCCTATGTTCTTGTGGAACAAAATGGAAAAAATAGTTACATGAACCACTAGATCGAACTAGTTTTGATCCTTTCTAACTATCCATACAAGTCTGGAAATAGTTTGATATCATTGCTATTCGTATGATGTTGGACACATACAAATAACATCCAAATTTCGTGAATTTCAGTTATGCAATCATCTTGGGCTTGAAATGTCTGGCTGGTTGTATACTGGAGATTCATGTTGATGAGGAAAGGTCTCATTGTGAAACAATAGGTCACAATCCATGCCAAAACTTAGTTCCCCAATACTCATGTGACCAATATCCATTTGGGCATGTGCGCATATTTGAATCTCTAAACCCTAGTACCGAAACACACGTGGTACATGAACAAAGCTAACATTACTCATTAGTAAAATTTTCGTAAAAACTCTTATTAGTTCATCAAGAACTTAGGAAACATCAAGAAATAAGAAACTATACCTCAAAAGTCTTGTTGAGAAGTTGAGGGCTTAAAAGCATGAGGTTGGTGATATTTATGGCTAGGTTTTAGGTTTAGAAGTAGGATAATAATGGGAAAAGAGGTGGTTTAATATGGAAATTTGTGAGGCCAACAATGGTCATGAAAAAAGTGAATGTTTTAAATTAAAGAGGAAACATTTTCTTGTATCATGTCAAGAACATGGAGCTAAGGATCATCCTATTGAGACAGTAGTGATTATAGGACTTATAATGAGTTGAAAGTTCAATTGAATAAGGTTACCTTAATGCATCATCATTCGTTTGAAGGAGAGTATGGAATTTTATTTGTCACTCGTGCTCACCTTACTCATGATTTTCCAGTGGATTATATAATCAATAATGGCTCGCAAAAAAAATTGATTGTGAATTCCAATGTTGAAAAGCTTTGTTTACCTATGGATCTGCATCCTCATTCATATTCACTGGGATGGAAGGAAAACGAGTCATCTACACAAATCACACACACATGAACGATGTTATTTTCTTTTGGTACTCAATTTGTGGATAAGGTCACCTGTGATGTGACTAACATGGATTGATGTGGGTTGTTTCTTGGAAAGCCTTATTAGTATGATAACAAATATTTCTATGATGAATATAACAATACATATACATTAAAAAAATATAACAAAAAATACCTAATTAGAAGCACACCAAAATCAATCAATATGGTACTCACTTCCAAGCAGACACATAAAGCAGTTAATCAAGAACCAACAACACTTAGTCCACAAAGAATAATTAAGCATACAATTGATCTTCTTCCTGGGGTCTCTCTTCCCAATGCAACTTTGTATTTCTCTTTAAAATGACAAAGTGATGAAATTAAAAGGAAAATTAAAGATTTGTTAAGTAAAGTTTTCATTATACCTATTGATTCTCCATGTGCATCACCAATTTTTTTATTGCTTAAAAAAGATTGAAATTGGTGTCTTTGTATTGATTACAGGGCATTAAAAAAAATCACCATCAAAAATAGATATCCACTTACTCACATTGTTGATTTGATTGATCAACTTCAAGGTGCATAATTATTCATGAAAATTTATCTTAAAAGTGGATATCATCATGTCAAAGTTCAAATAGTAGATACTTGGAAAACAACTGCAAAAAATAAATGGGTCTCTTTGAATGCCTTGTGATGCCTTTTGGGTGACCAATGCCCTTGCTACATTTATGAGATTAATGAATGATGTATTCATAGATTGTATAGACAAGTTTTTTATCATCTATCTATATGATATCCTTGTCTTCTCTAAGTCTTGGAAGACTCGTCTACAACACTTAGAATAGATTTTGAAGCTTCTTCAACAAAATCAACTGTATGCACATGTTTCCAAGTGTTCTTTTTCTCAAAATTCAATCTCTTACCTTGGATTTATCACTAATGCATTTGGAGTCCATATAGATACTCTCAAACATGAATTAATTTTCAAGTGGCATGCTCCTTCAAATTTTACAGAGTTAAGGATTTTTCTAGGAATTGCCAACTTCTATCACAAATTTATATATGGGTTTTCAGAAATTGATTTTCCTTTGCATAAAATTACCAGGAGCAATGTTGTTTTCAAATGGATATAGGAACACTCACGATTTTACCCAGTTCAAATAAAATTTGTGTTATGCACAAGTACTTGTATTTCCATATCTCTCATAGTGATTTGAGATAGAGACAGATGCTTCATAATTTGTGTTTGTAGCATTTTTAATGAAAAATGGTCATCTAGTGGCTTATCATTCAGAAAAACTTTTATATGCCAAGAGGAAATACTCCACATATGATAAATAATTATATTCCTTGGTTCAAGCCATCAATTTTGGATACATTATCTAATAGGAAAATAAACTATTATTCATATTGATCATTTACCTTTAAATTTCATTTAATCCCAAAACAAGATTGAGGAATCTCAACATATGAAGTGGGCATGTTATTTACAACAATTTCGTTTGGTGATAAAGTACAAAAAGGGAATTGCAAATAAAGTGTCCAATTGTTTGAGTTGGCCACCATCATTTCATGCATTAACAACTCTCACTACTTCACATCTAGAATTTCAAAATTGAGCTTTACAATATTCATATGGTCCAGATTTTGGGAACATTTATCAGAGTCTTCAACATCTAGCATTTTCAAACTTAGTTCCTCTACAATATTTTCATATCAAATAAGGATTATTGTATAAGTTTGATAAGTTGTGTGTTCCTCATAAACATTGTTCATTTTTTCTCAAGGAGTAACATTATACTCTCTACAATTGTCATTTCAACAAGAAAAAGACTCTTCATCATATTCAGTGTTTCTTTTACTAGCCTCACATGCAATGGTATGTTATTCATTTATTAAGGTAGTGTGCAATATGTTCTCACTCGAAAAATAGCTAATAGAAAAGTTTGGTTGAGTTGTCCTTGTCCCATTTCTTCCCATCCTTGGGAAACTATTTCTCTTGATCTTGTTAGTAGTTTTCTCATGACTATCCCTCATCATGATTGCATCTTTGTGATTTTTGATAGATTCAATAAAATGGCTAAGTTTATCCATTGTCGCAAAAATAGTTTTGCTAGTGAATTAGCCCAATTATTCTTTGACTTTGTCTAGCGCTCTTTTGGACTACCCACCAATATTGTGTCTGGTCATGACTCTTTTTTGTGGGAAATTTTTGGCATTCCATTTGGAAAATATTAGGAACCTATCTTAATTTTTCCACCAACTATCATACTAAAACTTAAGTAGTTAATCGTACTTTAGTTAAAAGTATTTGAATATATCATCATTCTTCTCTAGCCAAATGGTACTTGAGTCTTACCCATATTGAGCATGCATATAATCGAGTAGTCCACTCCTCCACTTGTTATTCTCCCTTTTAGTTCTATATTGTTTTTCGTCCTTTGGATCATTATGACTTGGCTTTAACTTTACCTCTTCCATCTACTTCTCATCTTCAAGAGTAGAAAGAGAAGCCACAAACTTATGTTTATCACTTGCAATCTCTTCAAGCCAAAATCATTCAGATTCTTTAGAAGCTTTAAGAAAATCATAAAAAACTTACGGACCAACATAGTGTTCCACGTCATTTCAAATTTGGTGACAAAGTATGGTTGCATTTGGAAAAATGTTGATTTCAGGATAAATCATATGGTAAGGTCAAACCAATTCGGTATGCCCCCTACTCCATCATCCAGTGAGTGTCTCAAAATTATTTTCTCCTTGATCTTCCAACTCACTTAGGCATCCATGATGTGGTCAATGTGTATTTTCTCAAACCATATCATGAGTACACATTGGATATAGAGGTCCTGACTAGTCATCCTGCAGATATTGCACTTGATTTTCAACCATTGGTTGATGTAGATCATATTTTAAACTAGAAGACTCACCAAACTCATCAAGGGTATACTACTTCTTAACTTGTTTCTAAATAAGGCCAATATCCTCACTAGGCCTAGTGGATTTATCAACATCAGTTGCAACTGCATTTTCCCTTGCTCTCAAAAGAATTGGAGTCCAAAGCTTCTATTGTTGGGTGGAATGATAGGGAATAAATTCTTAGTACAATTTTTCTCATGTGTTTTTCATTTCTATTTGTAATAGAAAACTAATATGAGTTGGAGAGTGTCGAAGCTTTTGGTTTCCTAGTCTTATGGGATATTTGATATCTTCATGAGCATGGTTGAGATGTTCATGTGCATAGTTGATATATTTTCTTAACTTACCCCCTTATGTTGTGATTATATCCTAATTGTTGGATCTAGAGATATTTTCTCTCCTTAGCATGTTGATCTTTTTTTCCATTGTAAAGCTATAAAAGAAAACATTAAGCTCAATAAAATTACTCAAATATTCTTATTACATACTTTTATTTGTGTCGAACTCTATTTGAGTGGATTTTCCAAGCATGTCCAAAAAGAAAGGGTCCAAACATAAGCACTCCTAAAGAAAGGTCTAATGGTCCTCCTCCAAAGGCCTCCAATTCTCCAACACTCACTCCTAAGCCATGTGTACCTCTAGGTCCACCACACCTAAATGATCACTCCTCAACCCAAGCATCCTCAAGTCAAGTACAAAGCTCCATGTAAGAAACCAAGTATCCAAAATGAATCAATTATCCCCTATGTGCCTCCTATAAGTTGATTCATCCTCCAAAGCAAGAAACCAACATCCATGTGCATGCCTCATGAAGAGGGCACCAAGATACATAGTTATCCAACCTCCTAAGGAAGTGTTCCACATATGCATCAAGTTAAGCCATGGAAATCCAAGAAAATGCTATCTCTAATGTGTATGTCCATCACAATACAACCAAGGTAAATCATCACACCATGCACCCTACATCACATACAACACACCCAAGCATGGCATAAACACTTTCGGAGTATCCTTGAAAGCTAACACTGCCCTTATGCACTAAATTGAGAGTGAGATTGATGGTACCTTGTAATACCTAATTGTCTCATGAGGGGAAAACATGCACAAACATGATTTGAATCAAGGTGGGGAGGATAACAACTTCTCCTCTTAAAAACCTAAGCTAGATCAAATTGACAAACCCAACCTTTATTTATGTAAATGATTCTCTATAATTAAAATTTAACCAATTATATTTAAGAAACTCTTAAAACATGAACATTCCTATGTTATTTTTAATAAAGAGAATAACATACACCAAAAAATGTAGCAATGATGTTTAAGAATTTGTAACACCTCCTTAATTAAAAAAAATGAATAACCATATAATTAACTATTATATTTTATTTAAATTGAATGATATGAAGTTATTGAATAGAAAGCAAGCCCAAGAGATTTTATGCAACAATACCACCTTTCAAGGTGTTTGAGGATAATAAAGTAACATCGAGTGTGCATGTCAAAGCCATAATTTATTTCTAGGGTTGGTATTTATAGCTTATATGAAGAATTAATGAAATTTAGGTGCATTCCTTCCCCAATAGTCCATCATTACACATGCGCTTTCCTTCTTTGGATTTTCACAAAAAGTGTCTTCTCCTTTTTAGTTATTATTGGTTGATGTACAAAAATTGGTTCTAGTGACCAAGATCAAAGGGCTTCCCTAATGACACTATTGTGGATTATTGACACATTTAATTTTAAAGTAGGGTTTATGTTTAATCCTGGTTGAAATACACTTAACTACAAAAATTCTCATAACCACAAGCACCTCTTACAAGCCACCAAAGGAAAGGTGAAATATAAACTTCACCAAGAATGACAACAAAGTAACTAGGGGAAAATACGAGAGCTTCTTTGGAAAGAAGCCTAGCTCTCCATCTTTAATTCTTTCCATGCATTCAATACACTAACTCTTGAAATTTATGTGTGAGACACAAAGTGCATGCCTTCTAAACCCATTAATAATATAGTTAACCTTTTATGAAAATTATCATGTTTATTTTTTATTTTTTATTGTGAATGCGGGATGACTCATCATCAATATTTAAATAAAAATACAGTACTTAAAATGACATGTAGGTGGTATGTAAGGGTGTAGACTTCCCTTCCTATGAGATGTATGTGGGTCTTGGGCCATTAACATGTTTTATTACTTTCAAGTAAGATGAACTCTTAGCCATCAAAAGCAGTGTTAGGTCTTAGTTTATGACCAAAATGTGGTTCAACCGAAATAGTATCTACAAGAAATCCAATATCATGGATTGTCATCATCTAGGTTATAACAATGGGATCATGTGTTTTCAAGTGGTATAGTAGAAAATTTTATAGAAATATGTTTTTGAGTGTGTAGGTTTTCACAGTTTGTCATACTGCTTCTTGAGATTTTTGGACATATACTGTCATTTGAAACGTCCAACATTTCGAGTGGACACTCCACCCATCATCAGGGACAAAATAAGCTAGTATGTTGAAACACGAGTGTTGAGGTTTGTATTTAAATTAGGAGGCTTGAGGAGTGACCATTGAAGAGAGGAAGGAGGATTAAGGAGCAAAATGAATAAAATATTCAATTAGCCATTGAGATCAGGTAATAATTGGAAATTAATAAACTAATAACTTAGTTTGAGATTATATTAAAGTAGCCATTGAGGTTAGGTAATAAAAATAAATTAATAGAGTAATAAGTTAGTTTGAGATTCAAAGATAAAATGAAAAAGCCTTAGCTTCGATAAAGTCATAAAATTAATATGGATCATAGGAGATAATTAATATTAAAAATAAAACCATAAAATTAATAATGATAAAATGACATACTCAATATTAACAATAAGATGGAGTGATTAGGAAAAGGGGGGAATACTTAGAAGAAGGTGAACTTCATAGAGAATAAACAAGGAGATTGATATAAATGGGGAATTTTAGCTGGAGGAAAAAAATCAAAACATAAAGAAAATGATGAGGGAAAGGATAAGAATAACCAGGCGATTGAAAAATAATGATCAAGGTGGTGAATGGCGGTTTTTCAAGATTGGATAAGTTTGTATCCATCTTCACGATTAAAATTATTAGGATGTTTTTCAATTTCAAGAGTTTCCCGAATAAGACAAGATGAATAATGAGGGGTTGAGGATAAAATTCTAGTTTAGTCAAAGAAAATTAAGTGTTTGAAATTAAATGAGTGTTCGACGATAACTGATTTGGAGATTCGATTGTGGGTGGTGTTAACTATATTCTCTTTAAGGCGGGCTTTAAATGATCTATCAATTTGACCTATGTAATATTTTCCACAAGAGCAAGGAATTTGGTAAATTTTTGGGCATGCAAGCTTGACAACTTGTTTATTTTGTCTTCAGCTCCACAAATGCTCGAGAATTCTCCCTCCATTGTTTCTCTAGCTCCAATGTTCTTCTTCCCTGTGTTTTCTTGATGTTCCTGCCAAAACACGACTATCCAAAATTGCTCTCTTGACCATACAAATTTTCCTCCCCTTTTGCTTGTTTCCTTGACTTACACTCTTCCCTAAGATGATTGTACTTCAATCCCATGCTTCCAATAACTATGGGATGTGACTCTTCACTCCCACCATCTTACATGCATTCAATGATTGGCTTTGGGGACACTCAACAACAAAATAGAAGGTTCACTCAAAACATTAAAATTAGGAAAAAGGATTGGAAATTAAACTTTTGAATAAAAACACCCTTTTCTAGACCCATCCTCTCTTTTGTGGATTAATCAGCTCCCATCTTTGTCCACAGCCCCCAACAATTTGCATCACATTTTATTTATTAAAATTCAGAAATACAATTCACATATAGATCGCTTGGACACAACCATACATTATATCTACATTAAACATTAATTAAACTGAGAATTATAGAGGGGATGTTACATAGAGAGTAGATAATGAACAATGGGTGATGGCTTCCTATCTTGCCCAACCTCCATGCTCACCTACAACCAACTCTTTCCATCCCAAGTCTACAATTTTTCCTCTTCATAGTGCCAATTTTGGTTAATTTCTAGATTGGTAACTATTGACAAGAAGAACACAACACAAAAAGCTACATAGAGAATGCACTAGAGAGTTATTTTCACAATGCCAAGGTCAATGGAAAAAATGAGAGGATTGGTGGAAATGATCATTGATATTTTTTAACTATTGGAATGTAGGACTCTTACACTTCGCATGATGCTGGTACTCAACCCATGTTTCCTTAACTATGTGAAAAAACTTTTCCAACCAACCTCTTACATGCATTTAATGGTTAGTTAATAAGTCAAATAAGACACATGGCATAAATAAATGAGTTCTAAGGCTAACATTTGGTAATAGAGGATTTGTTTTCCCATAGGTCCCATTTCCTCTTCCCCTCTTGTGAATCATAGGCCCTCTTGTGCTCCACAAAGCCATCTTGGACTATTTTATATTATATTCCAACTTTAATATTTACATAACTTGAGTTAATTGTGGCAAGTTAAATACTACATGGTCCATATACATATATTTACATCATACATGCCCAACCATTCACTAGTAGAGCCTTGGCCTTGAGCTCCACACTAGGAATATATAGTAGCATATTTACAACATTTACATAATCCAAGCTAATGCATGTCAATGATCAAAATTGAGATATTATAGAGGCCAACTAACTCAACGTTAATCTTCACTTTCACCTTTTATTTTTCTTTAATATAAATATATTTAAGCATTGAGGGGCCTTTGCAATCCAACATATGAGATATCATTTTGAGGATTAGCTACGTAGAATAAGTAATTAATCTATAACCCATATTCATGAGTGGCTAACCAAAACTAATACTGATAAATATAAGTTATAGATTAATAACTTTACTCAATTATCCCAAAAATTATATATATATATATATATATATATATATATATATATATATATATATATATATATATATATATATATATTAAATTAAAAATGAAAATATCTTTACTTAAACTATATGTCTCTACTTTCCATCTCCTACAAGTATCTTACTTTTTCTTTCTCACCTTTACTTTATATCTTACTTTTTCTTTCTCACCTTTACTTTATATTTGCCTTAATAAATTTATCTTTCATCTGGTACATTATATTATATTATGCTTTATGTATTTATATTTCATCCTTTAAACTAATTTTATTATTTACAAATAAAACAAGTCTTTTTTTGTTATCTTTCTCTTCTTTTTATAATAATTTTTTTATTTTCATTTTACATTCTTATTTTTACTTTTGATTATTAATTTTAATTTTTATTTTCAGTAGCTTGAGGTATATTGTCAACAAGGGTTGTATGGCAACACAATCCTTAGTTGAGAAATACATGTTAAACAATGAAACTTAATATAACTAAATGCACAAGTAATGGATATTTTTTGTCAAAAAATAATAATTGAGGATTATTTGTTATTCAAAATGTATAATGAACAATAAGCTGATGTAATTAATTATACATATTGAAAGAAGTGAAGGGAGCAATAACACTTCAATTCTATCAACCAATT